>JAMPIV010014222.1:0-44678 GCA_024509875.1 Oreohelix idahoensis
CTGGGTCACCGTCATCAGCCTGAATCCTCAGCTCCCTGCGGACACTTGGGGTCACACTGTCAAGGATAACATCTGCCTGGTCCTCTTTACTCATCATCCCTACTCTCCAGGCAGCTCTCACCTCTCTGACATATTCCTCGGCCGTAGGACCCGTGCGCTCCCCAAAGCACCGCACTCTCTTGTAAGTAGGTACCACGATGTACTGTACTCGTTCTGGTTGACGATCCAGCCCTACTACAGGGTCATCCACCTCAGCCACATCTTCGTTATCAGTTCTACTAGCAGCACGTGTGTTGCGTGCCGCCATCTTGTTGCTAGTAGAGTTGACTAGAAATCTTGACAAACTGGATGATCCCGTCCCTCGCCTTGCACTGAACTGGGTGTTCTACTGTTTCGGCTGTTGCTGCTCTGATTGCTGAAGAGTTGCTTCACTGCGTGCTGTCTGTCAATCCTGTCGACGACGCCACTTGTGACAGGGGCTAGGTGTACCTCACACCCAAGACCCGTGCACTAAGAAAATTTATAAAGGATCGTTTGACAGGGGTTGCAATTATTGGTTGCTTGCAACCCTCTCAGCAGCAGACTTAACAATTCAAGCAACCCAAAGCCTTATGCAGATCAACATTTAATTCTACCGAACAGAACCGAACACCAAACAAACAATCAAACAAACACCCGGTCAGTGTTCATAGACTGTGTGCTCAAGGCATTTACAGCTTGGCTCTGTCTGTCTTCTTCGTCTGTTCTCACTGGGCGGCTGTCTCAAACATAGACCAGTTTCGCCGCTTGCTACCCATTTTATAAGCCCTGGCGTAACCACTCAACTTACTGCGCGCTTACGCGCATTAATCTGCGCCACACGCGATTATTGCTCCAGAATGCATGAAAACACAAATTTACACAACTATTTCTAGAGCAAAAACACAACTAATATGTAGGCTTTATTATGGCCTTGCAACAAATCTTCTTCTCGAAGATAATGGGGTGAAAAGGCACTAAACCACAGAGACAATATGACTGCCCAGATGGGGCCAGCGCCGAGAACGACAGATCTCAAGATGGCGCTGTCACATTAAGGATACAGACTACTGTGAACGTTTCAACAGTTTAATGGGACGTACACACTTGACAGAACGGGTACAGTTGCAGGAACATAGGTCGACATCAATAGCATATTGTTGACCCACGGTGTACAATAACAAATTGGTATTCATGTTGAAGAAAATCACAATGGAGCATCAGTATATAAGCATTCAGTGTTCCGTATCTTATACAAATATTCATCAGGCTTTACTGACTGATCATGTCAGTTAATATATAATGTTTAACAAATCTTCATCAGGCCTTACTGACTAGTCATGTCAGTTAATCAATAATGTTTACGGTGACTCCTGGACAGAACCTCCTTTAGCATAAGTGTAGCTTGCACCCTAGTGGAGATTTCTTTAAATAGCATTCAGCAAATATCTTCTGAGCGAATGTTAAATCACCCATAATAGATTTTCCTTTCATAAGTATGATCTCTTTATCATCACCTGATAATAAGGGCGTCCCTGTTCTCTGGTAGATGATCAACAATAGATAGCATTTCAAAATGGCTTCTAGTCTTGTAAACATCGCTCACCATAACGATGTACGACAAAGCTCCAATAAAGATTCACTTCATGAATATCAAAGTTTCCACAAGCATCAGCATAATCTGTCCTCATAATTGCTGTATAGAAACATAATCAGTGCTGCTAGATAATGTGTCGTTCTGACATACTGACATAGGTAGATTCATGTAAACGTCTGCCCATCTTAAGCCTAGGAATGAACGAAGTCAGCAAAAGTATGTTTACCTTGACATAAGAATACACTAGCAAGCACAAACGCTCTCCCGGCGTTATTGAATCACCACTGGGGAACTCATAGACTAAACAATCCTGGAAGAAACTATCTTCGTCCCCATGATAAATTGAAGAGATCACAAACTCTGGGCAGGTCTAAGACATGACTACCCGCCATCGGCTTCATCACCGAAGAACTCTCTAACCTATCTTCATGCACCGAAAAGCACCTGACCATCAAAGTACAGTACAAGAAAAATAGTTCCACTTAAACATACTAAGATATCAAGATATAAGACATACTCGTCCTACATAGACAAGAACTACACATAGATTCGGGCCATAGACATTCTGAAGCAAGAACAATCTATTCCTAACCAAACACAGAATAGATTAAAATAAGTCTAAATTCCTCCGCCGAGTTCGACTTTCAGGAACGATGCAAAGAGCGATAACTCACAGAATGAATACCCATCGCCTAATCTGAGTTCTGTCCCTTTAGACCGAAAAACGTGCATTCAAAGATAAATATATTTTTATCAGACAAATAAATACATTTTACCTATGTATGCGTAATCCGTGCGCAAATATGTGCGCAACACATATTATTAGCGTCATTATTATCTTTAGTCTGTTTATAGGCTTCATGTGACTCTTGCTGTGCAGAGTTTGCCTGATAATGCGATTTATGTTTTTTTGTATTGTGATCTACCTCGATTATTATTGCCTCTATAATCATTATTGTATCCTCTATTGTAACCCCTATTTGGGTTTGAGTCATAGTTCTCATGGTTACCATTATCATGTTCATTATAATGAGTATCTCTATAATTATGATCTTGTTGTGTCCATGACGGATAACTTGGATAGTTTCTATAATGACTTCCTCTGCGGAAATTCCTATAATTATGACCACCCCTGAATCGAGGGCTGTCGGCTCGTCTCCAGTTCTTCGCAGAAGAACCCTGAAATGATTGGTTACCTTGGTTTTGATAACTATTATGGTTACCCTTTTTATCAAACCTGTTTTGTGGTCCCTGAAATTTGTGTGAGTAATTAGGGTTGTGCCCAATGGGCTGATCACCCGTTGGCTTGTCACACCGATTACGGAAACAACGGCAGATGGATCTATTTGTTGTTGCCCTAAAGACGCCGCTAGGCGTGATGGGAAACTACAACAGAGAAAATCAATCTCCTGTTGCCCTTAAGACGCCACAAGGCGTGATGGCCTCTGACTGCTTGGTCGGTCTTTGGCTAAGGACGGAAGAAGAATTAGGGTTGTATGGTGTTGCTGAAGCAACTGGCATACTTTCCTTAACCTTAGCATTGCTAAAAGCTACGTCCGGATGTGCAGTGACGTATTGGGTACAATATTCTTCCATTTCTTTTAGTGTCTTGGGTTTCCGCTCATGTAGGAATTCAAGGAATGGTTTATTTACACTTGACATAATCTTGTCTCTGAGCAACAAGTCCATAAGGGCTTCATATGTCTTTTCTGTTTTGGACAGCTCAATCCAACGATTAAATGTAAGACGTGTCCTTGCAATGAATTCTGAGAATTCTACCCCTGATTCAGGTACCATTTTCTTAAACAAAAGACGGTAACCTTACTTACTTACTTAGTCGTTCCCCTTCTACCGTGAGGTGTAGAGGTTTGGAAGAGAGAGCGCCAGACCATTCTATCAGCTGTCTTCTTCCTGGCCTGGTTCCATTCTAGTCCTCGGTCCTTCAAAGATTGTCTAATGTTGTCCTCCCAGCGGACTCTGGGTCGTCCTGGAGGTCTGGATCCATGGCTCTTTGTTTCCATGCTTGTCGTGGTAGCCGATCTTCTCCCATTCTGCAGACATGGCCAAACCATCTTAGTTGGGACTGTTCTATTTGGGTCTGCAGCGGATGGGATTTTAGGCCTTGACGGATCGTCTGGTTGCGGACCATGTCTCTTCTTGTTACTTCAACCACTTTCCTCAGATACCTCATTTCTGAGGTTTGGATCTGGCTTTTGTGGGTTGTAGTCATTGCCCACGACTCGCATCCATATGTCAAGACTGGGACATAGGTGGAGCGGTATACAGCCATCTTCGTTTTCTTACCAACCTCTTTCTTGCTGAGGAATCCACGATTTATGGCCTGAAAAAGTCTCCCAGCCGCTGCTTTTCGAGTGGCCAACTCTTCTTTGATGCCTCCCTTTCGGTCTGTAATAGCTCCGAGATATTTAAAGTGGTCGACCTGCTCCAGGACCTGTTCTCCCAACTTAATCTGATGTTTTCTTTCTTCTCGTGATATCACCATGGATTTTGTTTTAGAGCTGCTTATGACCATCCCTCTCTTCTCCAGCTCTTCCTTCCAGACTTGCAGGTTGGATTGGAGATGTGCCTCTGATTTAGCAATCAGGGCAACATCATCAGCAAATGCCAGCTCCGAAATATAGACCTGTCTCATCTTCCAGTACCCCACTGAATACTTTCTTGTTCTCTCCTTACATGCCTTGATGACATCGTCCATAAGGAGTATGAAGAGGTAAGGTGATAGGATATCACCTTGCCTTACACCAGTGGTGGTCCTGAACTCTTCTGACTTATGGTTTGCTGTCCTCACATAATTTCTGCAAGACTTGTAGAAGCTCTGTATAGCATGAATCAGAGGTGCTGGAATATTCTTCCTTGCCAAACAGTCCCAAAGTTTGCTCCAGGGGACCCTGTCAAACGCCTTTTCCAGATCTATGAAACAAAGATGGATCTCACTCTTATACTCAAGGGCCTTTTCACTCAGCTGTCTGAGTGTGAAGATTAGGTCTTGAGTACTTCGGTTTGCTCGGAATCCGCACTGGACCTCATCCAATTGTGGCTCAGCTAGGCGTCGGAGTCTCTGCTCTAGGATTCTAGAGTAGATTTTACCAGGGACACTGAGAAGGGATATGCCTCTATGGTTTCCACACTGTCAATTGTCACCCTTTTTGAAAATTGGTGTTATGATGGCAATCTCCCAATCCTTTGGTATGGTCTTGTTGCACCATGCTGCCTGTAGGACCTTTAAGAGTAATAGGTCGCCTGATGCTCCCATGTACTTAACCATTTCTGGCGTTATACCATCATGCCCTGCTGCTTTGCCCATCTTGATTTTCTCTAGTGCTGCCCTCAGTTCTTCCATCTTTATGTCATCTTCACCATCATTGGTTTCCTCTTCTGTGTCAGTGGTTATCATTTCTGATGCTTCATCATGCTCACCATCCAGGAGTTCTGAGAAATATTCTTTCCATCTTTCCATTACTTCCTCTGTTAATTGATATTTTTTTAACAAGGCTGCTCTGATAACATCATAATTATTCTGGTCAGCCTCTTCTACCAAGCTTAAACTAGTCAGAGTGTCACCTTTCAGTATCTCTGATAACTGATTAGCATATTGTGATCTATCCACATTATGATTTCGACAAGAACGTTCAAATCTATCTAGCCAAACTGTTATATCGTCACTGGATGGATTAAATGCTGGTAGCTTGATCTTGTAAATAAAAGGTTTAGCATTACCACCAGATGACTGATTAACATTACCCATGTTTGTCAATTTCAACTTTTCTAACTCAAATGCTAAAAGTTTTTCCTGATGTTCATGTTCCATCTTTGTTTTTCTCTCCTCGGCTTCAGCTACTTTGTCTAATCTCTTTTGTTCAGCATCTCTGTCTAATCTCTTTTGTTCAGCCTCAGCTTCTCTATCTAATCTCTTTTGTTCAGCCTCAGCTTCTCTATCTAATCTCTTTTGTTCAGCTTCTCTATTTTGTTTTTCCATTTCCATTTGGAATCTCTTTTCTTCCACCTGCATCTGCAATTTCTTTTGTTCAAATTCTAATTCCAATTTTTTCTCCTCACTTTTTTGTGCTTTTTCATATTGACTGGTAGCATACTCCTCCAATTTATCACCAGTCTTGCCCAGGGATTTCCCTTGCTCAATGAAGTAATCTAAAGTCGACATAATGTCTAACAATATGTGACTAATATCTCTGAAATAACAATTAATTTATTTCAACCAAACAGGAGCAAGTTTTTAACAAAAACTTGTATAATCAGCTCCCTTAATTTCAATGTCTTTTGAAAACAAGTCTTTTGTAAGAACTTGTATGGTTATTCTATGATAACAATATCATCAGACATTGCTGATGTTCTCTTTTTCTCAGAACTTCTTCACATGTCTCGTTCTATATACGTTTTACTTGTTGCCAGTGGTCTTCCGTAAATAGAAGCACAATGGACCAGCTTATCAGACTAGAACATGAGGTAATATCAGGATTTAAAAGAAATGCAAAAACAGTAGCCGTATTCTTAAATGTAGCAAGGGCATACGATGAATGCTGGAAGGGAGGTATGTTATATAAGATTAACAAGATAGGAATAGCTGGAAACAAATACAACTACATAGAAAACTTCTTTGAGGACAGATACTTTACAGTACAATTAAATAATGACAAATCAGAGCTATACGAGCAACAGAACTGCATCCCTCAAGACTCAGTATTATTTCCTTCCCTATTTTCTATTATGGTTAATGACTTAGGAGAGGAATTCAGCAACAGAAGAAACAAACTGTCACAATTTGCAGATGATGCAGCTATTTGGAGGATTATATACATATCTGCAAGCCCAAATTAACAAGATCGCAGAATGGATTGCTAAATGGGGCTTCCAACCAACGCTAAAAAGACAGTTGGAATGATATTCAGTAGAGATATATTTATAAAAAATAAAACAATTGACATAAAAATCCAAGGGCACAAAATGAAAACAGTAGAAACAACCAAATATTTAGGCATGACTTTAGATCAACTAAACTGGAAAAAACTTACAGACAAGCTGGTTGAGAGCTGCAGAGGACTCACTAATATGATGAGATACCTAAAAGGCAGTGGATGGGGAGCAAGCATCAAGTCACTTCTCATGTTCTACATGTCATTTGCAAGGGGAAAATGGACTATGCACGCATAGTACACTCATGCGCCGCTTAACGTTCACGATTGTTACGTGCAGTTTTTCATAACTGATAATGTAGTCTGTCTGTACGCTTGTTATATTTTGAATAAGATTTTTGGGTCTAATGTATTCTTCATTGGAACCATAATCTAAGGGCGAATACTCATCTTTTGCTTTGAGGGAAAGTAAATATGTAGTTAATCCTCTTTTAAAGGATACCAGCTGACTGGATAGGTCAGAGGGGATGCGAACTGCGCATGTCCAAACTAAGGGAGTTTTTTAAGAAGATTTCCGGTGGGAGGCCGTGTTTTTGTTCTGGGTCTGTCAGACGGAATGTCTGATTATTTCTCTGCATTGCCTTTTGGGGATGGGTAATCTTCCACTGTATTTAGAGTCCCCTGTGTTATTTCTGTTCGTCAGGAAGACGACAGTTGCTTCTAAGTTGTGTTAGGAATTCGTATCAAGGTAAAATAACGAAACTTTCACACTTCCTTTGTAAGGATCATATTTTTGAGTCAACCAGTGACAAGAGCTCACAAATGGTTGGAAGGCAGAGTATTCCTCTTGTTACGCTCGTTGGAGCCATCTAAGACCGTTAGGTCTAGATTTACACACAGGGACCCATGAGTATAGCTAGTATTCTACAACCCGCATGATTAGCGGTATATTTTGAACTTAAGACACTTATGTCTACAGAAGAGGAATCCACAGTGTTTACTGTTTGATAGAGGCCTAATATATATAACTATCTGGAGTGGAAGAACAGATGGGTTATTAGTTATTATAACTTTGAAAATGAAAACTCGCCTGATGTACAAGGGAGTTGTATAAGCCTATCTTTGAAAGGACAGCCTATCTTCGATACGTCCGATTAGAGGGATGGACTATGCTAATTTCGTCGCCCGCCATGTTTAGGAGGTCGACTTAAGAAGAATGACTTTGATGAGTCAGAATGAAACTGTTGGATGTTTATACAGTATTTACCCGTTGTGTAATACGGGGTTTTTCTGCTAGTTGTGGAATGAGAGAGAAACTGGAGTCTGCAACACTTTGATAATCATATAATTATTGGAACTTATGTACCTGCCATTGTTGTGAACTGTTTTCATATCCGCCATGTTCCTGTGTCATGCTTACATGGAGTTGTCTTCGTTTTGTTGCTGTGACCATAATAAATGATCAAAACGTACACAGCTGTTCACCTATATTTTGACTCCATATTTGTAACAAGTACAACATATGCTTCCATCAACTTCACATCTACATCCTTCAAGGTGATGAATGCCACACACACTCTGGTACGTTACGTTTGGTGATACCAGTCTGCACTGATACATAGATGTCCACCTTGACGAACTACCATGTCACACATTCGCGATTAGTCATATTACAGCACGATACATCACCAGCCACTACCACCATAGCAGTATATATATATATATATATATATATATATATATATATATATATATATATATATATATATATATATATATATATATATATATATATCAGCCTTACTACATCAGTTGAACATACACCTACATCTTATATATATTGGTAACAGTGGTGATCAAATACGTGTGTTTACGAGGTGAGACTCTACACAAACGTTACCTTCGTCAAATTGCAAAATACCCGGCGTTGCCTGTGAGACTCTGATTTTCTATGCAGACGTTATTGTGCAGAATGGAAAGTACCCGGAGTTGATGGTCAAAACTGATCTTTAGAAGGCCATATGTCATGAACGTTGTCATTACTGTTTTGAAGAACAGAAATCCGATTTACCATCGCCACAGTTTCTGAAGCAGAATCAGTAGTACATTTTTCATCGGTGGAGCTTCCTGTACTGCTCTATATTGAACTTAGTAATAGTTTAATTTAGAAGTAATTATTTATTAAAGTGGCAGTGCTATTGTTTTAGAATAACATCTGAGCCTTCTGTGCAGCACATTGCATTACATTACATTATATGAAATATATATATTTATGTTTAAGTGTTACATGTAATAGTTTGTGTATATGTTTTGTGGGAGGTTGGGTGTGTGACTAATATAAGATATACCACGTGGTAGAGGTCTTGTATTAGTGTTCTGTAGGTGCGGTTTTCTTAATTGAAAATCTGCTAGCGACAATTTGTTGCTATTTGTGTTAGTTGTGATGAGGTGTGTTTTTTCTTCATTGTTTTTGTAACATTTTTCTATTCTTTAGTTTTGATTACATTTGTTTGTATTTGTATGTCTACTCTTTCCTGTCATTCAGTTCTATACACCTTTATGTTTATACACTGTGACGTCAATTGTTTTGTTTACATTTTCGCAGTTATCATCACATCCTTTGTGAGATTTCCTTCAGTTTAGTTTTTTAGTTGACTTCTGCGAATGTTATCGTAGTGTTTTGAATATTTGTCTTCGTATTATTGTTATTGTTTTGCTTTTTTTTTTGGTACACATACTTAGACATACACTACTGACATTTTGATTGAATTTATGATATAAATGTCTGATGATATTGTTATCATAGAATAACCATACAAGTTCTTACAAAAGACTTGTCTTCAAAAGACATTGAAATTAAGGGAGCTGATTATACAAGTTTTTGTTAAAAACTTGCTCCTGTTTGGTTGAAATAAATTAATTGTTATTTCAGAGATATTAGTCACATATTGTTAGACATTATGTCGACTTTAGATTACTTCATTGAGCAAGGGAAATCCCTGGGCAAGACTGGTGATAAATTGGAGGAGTATGCTACCAGTCAATATGAAAAAGCACAAAAAAGTGAGGAGAAAAAATTGGAATTAGAATTTGAACAAAAGAAATTGCAGATGCAGGTGGAAGAAAAGAGATTCCAAATGGAAATGGAAAAACAAAATAGAGAAGCTGAACAAAAGAGATTAGATAGAGAAGCTGAGGCTGAACAAAAGAGATTAGACAGAGATGCTGAACAAAAGAGATTAGACAAAGTAGCTGAAGCCGAGGAGAGAAAAACAAAGATGGAACATGAACATCAGGAAAAACTTTTAGCATTTGAGTTAGAAAAGTTGAAATTGACAAACATGGGTAATGTTAATCAGTCATCTGGTGGTAATGCTAAACCTTTTATTTACAAGATCAAGCTACCAGCATTTAATCCATCCAGTGACGATATAACAGTTTGGCTAGATAGATTTGAACGTTCTTGTCGAAATCATAATGTGGATAGATCACAATATGCTAATCAGTTATCAGAGATACTGAAAGGTGACACTCTGACTAGTTTAAGCTTGGTAGAAGAGGCTGACCAGAATAATTATGATGTTATCAGAGCAGCCTTGTTAAAAAAATATCAATTAACAGAGGAAGGTTACCGTCTTTTGTTTAAGAAAATGGTACCTGAATCAGGGGTAGAATTCTCAGAATTCATTGCAAGGACACGTCTTACATTTAATCGTTGGATTGAGCTGTCCAAAACAGAAAAGACATATGAAGCCCTTATGGACTTGTTGCTCAGAGACAAGATTATGTCAAGTGTAAATAAACCATTCCTTGAATTCCTACATGAGCGGAAACCCAAGACACTAAAAGAAATGGAAGAATATTGTACCAAATACGTCACTGCACATCCGGACGTAGCTTTTAGCAATGCTAAGGTTAAGGAAAGTATGCCAGTTGCTTCAGCAACACCATACAACCCTAATTACTCACACAAATTTCAGGGACCACAAAACAGGTTTGATAAAAAGGGTAACCATAATAGTCATCAAAACCAAGGTAACCAATCATTTCAGGGTTCTTCTGCGAAGAACTGGAGACGAGCCGACAGCCCTCGATTCAGGGGTGGTCATAATTATAGGAATTTCCGCAGAGGAAGTCATTATAGAAACTATCCAAGTTATCCGTCATGGACACAACAAGATCATAATTATAGAGATACTCATTATAATGAACATGATAATGGTAACCATGAGAACTATGACTCAAACCCAAATAGGGGTTACAATAGAGGATACAATAATGATTATAGAGGCAATAATAATCGAGGTAGATCACAATACAAAAAACATAAATCGCATTATCAGGCAAACTCTGCACAGCAAGAGTCACATGAAGCCTATAAACAGACTAAAGATAATAATGACGCTAATAATATGGCATGTTCCGCTTTTGATTTTGGGAGAGCATCTCAGTGCCCCAATGCAAAACATTATTTGAACCAACTATGGTGTCCACTTTAAGTTGTGGCCATCCTCTTCCCGCTCTTCCCGCGTCAGTAGCGCATGATGGAAGAGGTTCTCTTGTCTTATACAAAGGTTTAGTAAATGACAATCCAGTCTCAGTTCTTTTTTATTCTGGATGCACCACAATTGGTGTTAGGCAGTCACTCGTGGATCCTTCTCGTGCCACAGGAAAAGTAGTCAAATGTGTAACATTTGGCGGCACCTTAGAGAAATACTCTACTGCTATCATTAGGATTGCTACTCCTTTCTTTACAGGAGATGTACACGCATGTCTTCTGCCGAATCCGATCGCTGATCTTATCATCGGTCGTATTCACGGAGTCAAAGATGCACTCCGCAACAAATTTCCGTTTGGGAAAAACAAAATATGCAAACTGCTAATGCTGTAGTCACTAGAGCTCAAGCTCTTAATATGCCTCAAACTTCATCTACTGAAGATAATGAAGTGCATAACCAAGATGATCCCTTGGTAATTTCTCGTGACTCGTTTATAAAACAGCAAGAAGATGATCCGACTCTAAAGAAATTCTTCACTCTTGCAACAAAAGGTGATCTGAATAAAGATACAAATCGTAAATCTTGGATTACAGTGAAGAATGGCGTACTTGTACGTATGGTTCAAGACTCCACTAAGTCAAGTCATTCTCAGATTCTTGTGCCCAAGAATTTGAGAGTTAAAATTTTTCAGCACGCTCACGACTCTCAGTGTGCTGGACATATGTGTTTTTCCCGTACGAAGTCAAGAGTTCTTGCGGCTTTCTTTTGGCCATTAGTAATCAAGGACATACGGATTTATTGTCGATCTTGTAAAGTATGTCAAGAGGTCAAATCCAAAGGTCCACGCCATGCTGCACCTATTCAGGCTGCAGACATTCCTATTCGGCCGTTTCAGAAAATGGCAATAGACATTATTGGTCCGTTTAAGATCAAATCTGCCAGAGGACATCAGTTTATCTTAACGTGTGTGGACATGTGCACACGTTGGCCAGAGGCTATACCTCTGAAGAGCATTTCCACTGCCGATGTTGCAGACGCTCTTTGGCTAATATTTTCTCATCTGGGGTTCCCCGGAGAAATATTATCAGATCATGGAACCCAACTAATATCGGATACCATGTCTCAAATGATGTCTACTCTGCAGATAGAGAGATCTTTGAGTAGTATCTATCATCTAATGTCTAATGGGATGGTCGAACGTCTAAATAGAACACTCAAAAACTTATTAGGGAAAATAACTGAGGATCATCCTCAAGATTGGGACAGGGTTTTACCTGCAGCCCTCTTCGCTTACAGAGAGGTCCCCAATGAACATACAGGATTTTCTCCCTTTGAACTTGTCTTTGGCGCGCAACCGCGCGGCCCTATGTCTTTGCTTCATGATCTCATAACCGCTGATAATATTACCGATGACACAAAATCCTCTTACGAATATGTCATCACGCTGAGACAAAAGATTATCGAAGCATGCAAATTGGCAACTTCTTCTTCTGAATTTGCTAAACAGAAGGCAAGACAATTTGCCAATAAGAAAAGAACCTTACGACAACTTTGTCCTGGTGACAAAGCATTTGTTTTGCTACCTTGTAGGGAAAACAAACTTCTTATTTCTTGGAAAGGTCCGTACGATATAATATAGAAAATTTCAGATGTTGACTATATTGTCGATATTGACGGGAAGCATAAAACCTTCCACATCAACATGCTTACGGAATTCCATGAACGTCCTGATTATTTACAGCCTATTTTCCAGGCAACGGACGATTCTCCAGTCCAACATGGTCATTACTCATCACTGTCCGTAATACAGGATGAGGAAACAAGTTTTTCGGATGTTAATCTTCCGCTTCCGATGATTCCACTTCATTCTAGTGAATCATGGAAAAAATGTTACTGTTTCTCCTGATTTATCTCTAGGAGAACAGCGACAAGTTTTGGTTATGTTACAAACATTTCAGGATGTCCTCACTGACATCCCTGGACAAACTTATGTCATTGAACATGACATTGTTCTAACTGACTATACTCCTATTACTGCCATCAATGGTACCTATACCTTGTAGCGGTATGGCAGCTTGCGTACCCTGACAATCCCCAGAGCTATGCCAGTGGGAGTTTTACTCCTGGTAGGTTCAACCAAGCTGGACTGGTCTGTGTGGGTAGGGGTCAGACAAAAGCTGGTACCCTGGTCCTCCAGGTTGGGGGTTTTAGCATAGGGCTGACACCCCTGTCTATGTAAAAAAAATAATGAAGTTACGGAAACAACATCAAATGAACAAACTTTGCTGCGGCATGGACATTCGGAGTCTGTGGCTCGTATGACTGTCAGTGGTGAAAGCCGAAAGGAAGCCACTGACATGAAAACGGATGTCCTGACCGCAAAACAGGATACAAGAATAGGATTTTGGAATGTCAGGACAATGTACGAGACAGGTAAACTAAGACAGGTCACGGCAGAAATGAGAAACTATAGGTTACACATCCTGGGGATAAGCGAGAGCAGATGGACAGGGGCAGGAAAAGTTAAAACAGCAACAGGAGAAACAGTACTTTACTCTGGAAGAGAGGATGGACAGCACAGTGAAGGCGTAGCCATTATTCTACAGAAAGGGATAGAAAGGACATTACTGGAATGGAAACCCATCAACAACAGACTGATACGATTGAGATTGAGAGGGAGATTCACCAACACTACAATAATACAATGCTATGCACCAACGAATGATAGCGATGAGGAGGTCAAGGATGAATTCTATCAACAACTGCAGAAAGAAATGGAGGACACACCTAGATATGATCTTGTTATAGTAATGGGAGACCTCAATGCGAAAGTTGGTACACACAATACATATAATGAAAGAACAATGGGGAAATGCGGCAGCGGAATAGCAAACGAAAATGGGGATAAGCTAATAAGTTTCTGTAGCATTAACAACCTGGTCATTGGAGGAACACTTTTCCCACACAAGGAAATTCACAAGTTAACATGGGAATCACCAAATGGTCGGGACAGAAACCAGATAGACCACATCATGGTTAACGGTAGATGGAGACATGCATTACAAGATGTGAAGGTAAGAAGAGGTGCAGATGTGGGAAGCGATCACCATTTAGTAGTAGCAAAACTGAAAGTGAAACTAAGAAGGGCTGGACCAACTGTAACTACACAGAAAAGGTTTGACATCAGCAAATTGAAGGACCCCCTTACCAGAAAAGCTTTTGCGGCCGACATTAAGAAACGATATCAATTTGCCAAAAGCCAGGAAAAGACATTGACTGATGATATAGACCAGAATTTCAACACCATTTCAACAATATATAAGGAAAGTAGCAAATCATGCTTAGGATTCCAGGAAAGGAAGAAGCAAGACTGGATAACACCAGAAACACTAAACACCATAAAGATGAGAAAGGAAATGAAAAGAAAGAAAACAGAAGCAAAGTCCCCCAGGTTAAAGCAACTATATAGCGAACAGTACAGTCAACTGGACAGGGAAGTTAAACGCCAAACCCGAGCCAACAAAAGGAATTTCCTAGACGATCTTGCAAAACAGGCAGAAGAGGCAGCACTGAGAAATGAACAAAGCACAGTATACAAAATAACTAAATTCATCAGCGGAAAACAAGGTGCAAACAATATTACATTAGTAAGAGATAAGCAAGGAAATCTCATCAAGACAGCAGAGGGACAGGAAACAAGATGGGCAGAGCACTTCAGAGAAACGCTGAACAAGGAAATACCAGAGACACAATTGAATGTTCCTGAGGCTGAAAACGATCTAGATGTAAATACAGACATTCCACAAAAAGAAGAAATCATCACAGCAATCAAAGGGTTAAAGAACGGTAAAGCTCCGGGCCATGATAACTTAAATGCAGAGCTATTTAAGACAGACCCTGAGCTAGCAGCAGAACTATTAGAACCACTATTTGCACAAGTGTGGAAAATGGGGACAACACCATCAGAGTGGAACAAAGGAATAATTGTCAAATTGCCCAAGAAGGGAGATCTTTCAGACTGCAATAATTGGAGAGGAATCACTCTTCTCTCAGTTCCCAGCAAAATACTAGGCAGGATAATTATACAGAGAATTTCAAAGGCATTAGACTACAAACTGAGGAAAGAACAAGCAGGATTTAGAAAGAACAGAAGATGTGTAGACCATATATTCACTCTCAGGAACATTATAGAGCAGTGCTCAGAATGGCAAAGACAGCTTTACATAAATTTTGTTGATTTTGAAAAGGCTTTTGACAGCATACATAGGGACAGTTTATGGAAAATACTGAGGGTTTATGGAATTCCAAGCTGCATAGTGTCGATCATAAAAAGCCTCTATGCCAACTTTACGTGTAGTGTTGGGCAGAGCAACCTAACCTTCGAGGTGAAGACAGGAGTACGACAGGGATGCCCCTTATCAACCACTCTATTTTTAACAGTCATAGACTGGGTGATGCGCCAGACAACAGAGGGCAGTCCAAGAGGAATAAGATGGACTACATTTTCAACATTGGAAGATCTGGAATATGCAGATGACATTGCACTGCTGGCACATTCACATCAACACATCCAGGAAAAAAACGGATAGACTTAATAAATTTAGCCAGCAGGTGGGCTTGAACATCAATTTAAAGAAGTCTGAGGTCATGACGCTCAATGTGAGCACCCTGAGCCCATATCAGTAAGGAATCAGCAACTGGTACAGACAGATACCTTCACATACCTAGGAAGCATAGTAACACCAGACGGTGGGGCAGGCAAAGACATCAACATCAGAATGAATAAGGCAAGAACAGCCTTCTTTAGCCTAAATAACATCTGGAAGTCCTCCCAATACAGCACAAGCACAAAATTAAGATTATACCAGAGTTGCGTGCTTTCTGTGCTTCTCTATGGTGCGGAATGCTGGAGAGTCACAGAGAAGGAAATGTCAAAATTGTCCTCTTTTCACACAACATGCCTAAGAAAAATTCACCGAATCTTTTGGCCAAATACCATCACCAACCAAGATCTGCTTACTCGTAGCAAGCAAGAGGACATGCATACCATCATAGCTGGCAGACGCTGGAGCTGGGTTGGTCATGTCCTCAGAAGAGACCCCGATGCCATCACAAGAACAGCTATGCTTTGGACCCCTGAAGGAAAGCGAAAGAGAGGCCGACCAAAAACAACTTGGCGGAGGACTGTGGAGGCTGAGATGCAAAGAATGAACCAGAGTTGGGGCACTGTACGAAGGATGGCCACCGACCGTGCAAAGTGGAATCAATTTGTTGTTGCCCTACAAGACGCCACTAGGCGTGATGGCCACTGACTGCTTTGACGGTCGGTGGTTAAGGATCGAAGAAGAAGAAGATACTCCTATTAGAGTCAGACCTTATCCTATTCCTATACATTTTCAAGCACAGGTTGAGAAGGAGTTGGATGAGATGATAGATTTAAAAATAATTGAACCATCCACTTCTGCATATTCTTCGCCGATGGTTATTGTTAGAAAAAAAGACAATAACATACGTCTTTGCGTTGACTATCGCAAATTGAATCAAGTTACGAAGTTCGATGCTGAACCTATGCCTTTACTAGAAGAGCTACTTACTAGGCTTTCTAAATCTCATTTTTTCACTAAACTTGATTTGTCTAAAGGATTATGTCTCTTATTAAATCTGTGTGTTGATGGATGTTTCTGTGCTGGACGCTACACTGCTGGTCTTCGTGTATGAGGGTCGCCATGAATGGTTTTAGTTTGTTTGTTAGAGCTTTTGTTAAAATTTTATAATCTACGTTTAAGAGTGATATTGATTGGTCTGTAGTTTTTAAGGAGTGTTTTGTCGGAGTTTGTTTTTGGTATTAGAGTGATGTAAGACATGTTTAGGCTTGGTGGGAGTTCCTTATTCTCAAAGGCTTCTTTGTATACTTGTAGTAAAAGAGGCCCTAGGGTAGGAAAGAAGTGTTGGTAAAATTCTGTCGTAAGTCCGTCAGGTCCTGATGGTTTGTCTTTTTGCATTGCATTCACTGCGAGTGTTATGTCTGTTAGTGTCAGCTCAGTGTCCAGTGTTTGTTTGTCTGCGTCAGATAATTTTTGTGTGAATTGCATAAATCTATCTTGTATATATGGTTGAACATTTTCTTCTGTGTACAGGTTCCTATAGTAAATTTCGAAAGCCTGCACTATGTGTTGTGTTTCTGTCTGTGTGGTCCCTTCTAAATCCACTATTTGGCCTACTTGCCTGCAGCGTTGTATATTTTGTTCTATCGCCATGTATTGTTTGCTGGGAGTCTCTTGTGTGATTGTGTTGAGTTTTGTCCGTAATAGGGCTCCTTGGAACCTGTGGTGTTTGTATTGTTCTAGTTCATTTTGTAGCGTGAGAATGGAGGGAGAGTTTTTGTCTGTTTGTTTTGTTAGTTGTATAGCTTTCTCTATCAAAGTCTCTTGTTGTATGCGGTGTCTGTGTATGATGGATGACATTAGCTGTGTTCGTTCGCGTATGGTGCTTTTAAGTGTTTCCCAGTGTTCTTGAATATGTTCTATTGGTATGTCGCTTGTGTATGTAAGAATTAGTTTGGTCATGTGCTCTACGTATGTTTTGTTTGGAGCAAAGTGTTGTTGAATTTCCAGTGTGGAGAACATTTGGAATGCGTGCTTGCTTGTGTAGTGCTAATGGCTGCGAGTACTGCTTTGTGATCTGTGAACTTGAGAGCTTCTGGCAAGTGTTTTGCTTGAATTATGTGGTGCGTTGACGGCACATAGATTCTGTCCAATCGTGCAGCTCTGTTGTGTGCGGTGCGTGCATGCGTTGTTTCAATACTGTGGGGGTGTGTGTGTCTGTAGGCATCTAATAAGCTGTGCGTATCCATTATGGTTTGTATTATGTCTAGTTGGTGTGCGTCTTCTCTGTTTGCTCTTCTTATCTGTGTACTAACTACTCCGCCAACAACGTCCATATCTGTCAAAAAGCAGTTAAAATCGCCTCCTAATATAATATTATGTCCTCTGTATGACTGAGTAAGCAAATTGTCTATATTTTCGTAAAATTGTGGTTGGTGGTTGTAGTTTGCTGGAGCGTGCACATTCACTACCGTGTATGTGTGTATGTTGTTTCCTACTTGAGAGATGGTTATCTTGCCCTCGTTGTCTCGGTTTGTCCTAAGTATTTCCCATCTGTCTGATGTTTGTAGTATAGCTGTTCCTGAACCTGTTTTGTGTATGGCTAAACTAAAGCATGAGTGTTGTAGTCCTTACTGGGATGTGATTTGTAATGCATGTTCGTCTGTGTGTATGTTTGTTTCTTGCAAAAGTATAAAGTCTGGCTTGTGTTTATGTATAAGTGTTATGATGTGAAGCAGTTTTGAGCAAAGGCCACTAACATTCAGGGCCGGCTCAACCGACGGGGCAACACGTGCATTTGCACGGGGCGGCAAGCTTTGGGGGGGGGGGGGGGGCAAAAAATCTTTTTACTTATTTCTACAATCCCGCCAAAATATTCCGCCTGGGAGCCGCGCTAGTGTAATGGTTACCACACTGCGCTAGCGATCACGTGTTCAAGGTTCAGGCCCGGGCGCAGGCATTTGTGGGAGTGTTATCGACCGGGATTTTGACTGAATAACCTGAACGGCTCCTGAAATAAACCCTCTGTGGATGGTGTCACAGAGTGTTCGAAGGTTTCGTCTAGATTATTTTAAAATTCCTTACTTTTCTATTCCTTCAAATTTTGTCTGTTTTCTCTATGAAATATTTGCACCTGCGGTCTGTTCTTTAGCTGTTTTTCAAGTCTTCACTAATAGTTCTGCCATACGACCCTAATGCTATCTTCTCCTACAAAGGCACTAAAATGTATTTCTTTAGGGACGTCAGTACAATTTATTCGCTTGGTCGAAACCACAGTGGTTCCCAGAGGATTATATTTCCGTGTTCAGTGGTCAACTGAAGACCGCCACGATAAATCTTCCGGCATGGCTGAACGACAGACGGGAAATAATTAACTTGGCGTGGGAATCAGGAAATGTTTTAACTTCATGCGAACAAATGCTGAGTTTTAAAATCACTTGTTGATAACCACTGGAAGAGAACGCACGCATATAGAAGAGGCGGCTTGAATGTTTCAGTTGTTTTCGAGTGTGCATTCAAGGAAGTTGATTTTGCTCAGTGTTAAAGTGCTATGTGTTACAGTGATAAATAAGTTTTTTAAACGTTTTATGGAAATTAGTACAGTGCTTCAGCCTCCATTTATTACTAAATAATACATTTTATTGTAGGGTTTATTAAAACAGGTTTAATATTCAAATAGATATAATGTCCGATAAAAGAAAAAAACTATCAGGTGCCGAAAATCGGAAACGGAAACTGGAAAAAGAACGCGATATTCAAAAACATAGCGGGGCTTTACATAAATATCTAAAAACTGAAACAGCTGATGTAGGACAGAAGAAAATAAGCAAATGTACCGAAACAAATGATTCTGAGCTCATGGCAAGTACTTCTAACTCGAACCCCAATAACGTAGATATTACTAACAATGTCAAAAATGAGACTGATTTGACCGTTTCCAATTCCAGAGATTTAAGGGATGAACTTGAGAGGTACACTGATCCGGCAAGATGGAATCCTTCTTTAAGCGATACCGAAAGACTGGAAATCGTAAAAAAAAGGCCTTCCAGAGAGACCAAAAAATGATTTCGTTTTTCCGCACAGCTCTAATGGTCGGAAATTTTCACTAAATTTTTACACTAGGAAGCTAAGCAATGGAGAACATATTAATCAATCATGGTTAGTGTATTCAAAAGAAAAAGATTCTGTATTTTGTTTCTGCTGTAAGTTGTTTTCCTGTAGTAAAATGTCACTCACTACTGATGGCTATAATTATTGGAGTCATTTGTATGTGTATTAATGAACACGAAAAATCTAAAAACCACTTGGAGTCCCATACAAAGTGGATTGAATTATCGTCCAGGCTTAAATCAGTACAGACAATTAATTCAATGCAACAAAAGTTATTAAATTCAGAAGTTCGTCACTGGAGGAGCATAATAGAACGCCTAATTGCTATTGTCCAGTTCTTGAGCCAACAAAGCTTGCCATTTCGTGGAACATCTGATAAATTATATGACCCTAACAATGGAAATTTTTTAAAGCTTGTTGAACCGATTGCCAGATTTGATAGTGCTATGTGTGAACATTTAATGGGAATAGCTCGTGGATCGACCCAACATTACCTTGGGAAAAACATTCAAAATGAATTGATTGCTCTTCTCTCTGGAACCATAAACAAAAAGAAATAATTTCTATAGTGGAGAAAGCTAAATATTATAGCATAGTTGCAGACAGTACTCCCGATGTAGGTCACATTGAACAATTAACACTAATTGTAAGATTTGTTAATACAAATCCAGATGATATCAACATTCATGATCATTTTCTTGGTTTCATTGCTGTAGAAGCCCCTACAGGCTCAGCGTTAACCGAATGCATTCTAAGAAAATTGTCAGACATGAATATTCCAATCGCAAACATGCGTGGCCAGGGGTATGAAAATGGAGCAAATATGATAGGAAAACATTCAGGAGTTCAACAACGTATTAGGGACTTGAACCCGAGAGCTTTTTATATCCCTTGCTGTTCTCATTCTCTCAACTTGGTGGTCAATGATGCCGCGATGTCATCTAGAGAAGGGGTTTTATTTTTTGAAACGGTTCAGAAATTGTATGTGTTTTTCTCAGCGTCAACACTGCGTTGGGGAATCCTTAAGAAACATATTACAACTCTAACGCCCAAGCCACTAAGTACAACTCGCTGGGAATCTAGAATCGAGGCCATTCGATATTATATTGAGTAATTTTATGATGTATTGATAGAAATTGCTGATGACGAGTCAGTAGACAAAATGGCGAAACATGAAGCTGAAACCCTTGCCCTAAAACTCAGAGATTTTAAATTTTTATGTTGTCTGGTTATATGGCACCATGTTTTAAACGAAATTAATGTTGCTAGTAAACTGTTGCAAAGCATAAAAATGGAATTGACTAGTGCCATAACAACTTTGAGAAATGTTCTCCAAAGCCTTAAGAATCTCAGAAATGATGAATCATTTCAAAATTTTCTGGTTGATGCTACAACATTAGCTGAGAAAGTTGAAGCTGATCCTGATTTGATACCAACGTTTGAATGTACTAGAGTGCGTCGGCAGAAAAAGCAACACAACCATGAAGCAAGAGATGAACCTATTTTGGATCCCAAAACTAAATTCAAAATTGAATTTTTCTTTTTTATTATTGATGTTGCAACTTATTCTATTGAAGAAAGGTTCGAGCAATTGGAACATCACAGTTCACATTTTTCCTTTTTTATATAACATCCCTAAATTGAAATCTGAGACGACAAATGAGCTCTTAAACAAATGTAAAAACCTAGAAGGCGTTTTAACACATCTAGAAAATAGAGACATTGATGCCATTGAGCTATGTGATGAACTGAAAGTATTATCCAAATTAGTACCAGAAAATACACCGCCAATTGAAGTTCTTCGTTATATTATTGAAAATAACATTGCTCCTAATGTCGCTATAGCCTTAAGAATATTACTAACTTTGCCTGTAACGGTAGCAAGTGGTGAACGTAGTTTTTCAAAACTGAAGCTTATTAAAACTTATTTACGCTCAATAATGGCCGAAACTAGATTGGAAGGACTTGCCATGATTTCAATTGAACATGAAATCGGTCAAAAATTAGACTACGCAGACCTTATTTCTGCTTTTGCAAATATGAAAGCAAGAAAAGTGTCTTTTTAAGCAGTACATACTTCAAACAATATAAATTCAAATAATGTGAAAATAGTGCTAAAAACTATAACATGTACATACTATAGTTAAGTGTTTGTGACTCAACAGTTCATCGTTCCACATGAGAAGAGCATCCCCTATATGTAAGTAATGTAACTACATTTATTTCATATAATTGTCTCTAATAAAGTCAATGGTTTATTTTATGACTATGCAGTATTTTCATCAATTTATCAATACATTATTATTAATGGTACTATTTAAAATTAGGATAATCGTCATGAAATTAATGTTGAAGCTTGTTTAACATAATGGTTTTAAAATTTTCAAACGTTAATTTGAGGTTGGGCTGGGGCGTCAAGGTATGGTATTGCACGGGGCGGCAAAATTCCTTGGGCCGGCCCTGCTAACATTTACACTAATTATCAAAATTTCGTCTGCCATTTTACACGTCTAATATGGAATGAATAAAAAGGATATGTTTGTAATGACATTGTGGGATATATTACATACCGTTGTCAAAATGGTCTTAGTGTCTTTCTTGGTTGTTGTAGCAAGTATTTCCACAGTCTTCTAGGCCTGTTGCGAGTCTGGTAGTTGATCTGGTCGGTGATGCGTAGTTTGTGTTGTCTTCCAAGTCCTGTGTTAGAGTGGTTGTCTGACTTGGATCTGCTGGGTTGGGTTGAGCTACGGTGTCTAGAATCGCTGTCTCTTGTGTTGGGGTAGTTGTCTGACTTGGATCTGCTGGGTTGGGTTTGGCCACGGTGTCTAGAATCGCAGTTTCTTGTGTTGATCTCTCGTTGCTTGTCTTCTCATGGGTCTTGGGTCTTGCTACTGGCTGGATTATTTTTCTTGGTGGCATGGGATGTAAGTTTTTTTCCCCTCATATTCATTACATTTTATTTTTCCAATCTTTATTCGCATTCCTTTGGAGTTTACAAAACATGCTCATTTTACATATTTTCATAAAGAAATTTCTTTCTTTTTTTTTTTTTTTCTAAATGCCCCTTCTGGGGTTCAAAATGAGGTCTAATGACTTTATTAGGTTTAATGTGTTAAGGTGTGTGATCCCAGCCCTGGCTAATACCCGGCATACTCTAGAAATGATCCCTTAAAGTATGACACTTTGATCTTAGTCAAAAGGCCTTTTTTTTTTTTCCCCTTGCATGAGGTCGCATTATTTTTTCCTCGCATGAGTCGCGGTGGCGCACGCCCCGGCCCTAGCTAAGACACAATGGTCTTAGCCAATAGGCCGGATATCAAGGCTCACGTCTAGCCTCAAAAGATCAAATACATTAACACGTTAATGTCAATGCACTTTGATCTTAGCCAAAAGACCGAGATTTTTTTTTTTTTTTTTTAGTGTTTTTATTGTTTTATATTTTTTTATTTTTTAATTCACATTCCGTGGAAATTTACAATGACATATGCATTGAAACATTAACAATAATAGCATGCATATAAGTATAAAAATGAAAATACAGTGAGCAGCTGTATCCAACAACAACAACAAAAAACCTTCCACTCCTTGCACACACTCATTTACACACTCTTTTTTGTACTCTAAATATACATTGCACATTTTTGTTGTTGTAATCATAGTATTCATTTACTATGCAGATATATTTGTGACGGAATATCTGTCTCTGTCCTTTTGTGTGATCTCTCACACCTCCAGCCCTACGGCAGTATCATTTTTTTTTCCTTCATTTTTCTCTCGGTTCGCTTTTATTTGGCATTTCATTTTTCCCCTTATAGATTTTACTCTTTATGCTGGACATAGCATGGGGAAAGTCTCAGACGGTCAGCGACATATTTTACGTATAATCTGTCTGACCATTTTTTCAAGCGACGGTTTTTTTTTATATATATATTTTTTTATTTTAACATTTTTATTCACATCCCGTGTAAATTTACAAAGCCCTTTGCATTGAAACATTGACAATAGTATGAAAATAAGTATAAAAATGAAAATGCAATGAGCAGCTGTTTAGAAAAAACAAAGAAAAAAAAACTTTCATTCCTTGCACACAGTCATTTACCCACTCTTGTACTCTAAAAGTTACACATTGCAAATTTTGTAATTGTAGTGTTGAAAAAACCCTATTTTCAACCGCTATTTTCCGACCGAGAATTTTTTTTTTTACACCACGGTATTATTTTATTTCGTGACAGATACATTCTTATTTATATTTAAATTTATGTGAGGCAGTTACGCCGTCAAAAATAGTTTTTTTTTTTTTTTTTTTTTTTTTTTTTTTTAGTGAACTTTATTTTCATTTCTTTGCATATTTACAAATTCGTGTACATGTTACAAAACTGGAAACATGGAAAGTACATTTTAAAATTTCATATGAACACTCGTGCGTGCTCTCACTTTCATCTGCACACTTAAAAGGTATATAAAGAGATAAAACATTTCCATTTACAAAACCATATGCATTTTACAAATCAAGGAATGTGATTAAAGGTCATTTTACAAACACGTGTACATTTTACAGTAGAGAACATGGGAGGTACCTTATAAATTACATATAAAAAAAAACCCTCGTGCGTCTTCAAACTTTCATTTGCACACTTGAATGGTCAATATTCAGTGTTAAAACATTTTAAATAGAATAGGGGAGTAGAAAAAGATGAAACAAGAGATTTCATATGAAAGGGTGGTTTATATTGGTTCAAGATTTTGGATTGTGTTGGATTCTGAAGAAACTTCAGTGTCCAGTTTGGTAGCTAGAACAAAGGATACACTTGAGAAGACTATCGCCTGGGCTGGGTATTGAAAGCCCTGCCCTCCCCGCCCCCTCCTCCCAGGTAGAGGGAGAGTGGCCATTGTGTGCTGCGTAACCCCTATCTCTTGGCTGAGCGGGTTTCAGCCACCAAAGTGGTGGTTGATTACACTCAGCCTTGAGCAGCCTTAAGGCGGCTGACACACTGGCGACGAAAGAGCTCCAAGTTAAAGGGAGTGGTTTCTAGCTTCCATTCCAAAAACTCCGACCGAGAAGCTTTTTTTTTTCCTCGCATGAGGTCGCATATTTTTTTCCTCGCATGAGGTCGCTTATTTTTGGCCTCGCATGAGGTTGCATGGCACACGCTCAACCCGGCACTGGTCAAGACCCATGTCCCAACACAAGAAGACCCAATGACATCATGTGTCACTGTAGTGATCTTCTGTGTTCTCACACAAAGGACCTAATGACACATGAATGTCACTGTATTGGTCCCTGTGCTTAGACACTTTGATCTTAGCCAAAAGTTTTTTTTTTTGTTTTTTTCCTCGCTTGAGGTTGCATATTTTTTCCTCGCATGAGGTCGCATTAGTACCCGCCCAAACCCGACCCTGGTCAAGACCCATGTCCCAACACAAGAAGCCCCAATGACATCATGTGTCACTGTAGTGATCTTCTGTGTTCTCACACAAAGGACCTAATGACACATGAATGTCACTGTATTGGTCCCTGTGCTTAGACACTTTGATCCTAGCCTTTTTTTTTTTTCCTCGCATGAGGTCGCATATTTTTTTTCCTCGCATGAGGTCGCTTATTTTTTGCCTTGCATGAGGTTGCATGGCACACGCTCAACCCGGCCCCGGTCAAGACCCATGTCCCAACACAAGAAGACCCATTGACATCATGTGTCACTGTAGTGATCTTCTGTGTTCTCACACAAAGGACCTAATGACACATGAATGTCACTGTATTGGTCCCTGTGCTTAGACACTTTGATCTTAGCCAAAAGTTTTTTTTTTGTTTTTTTCCTCGCTTGAGGTCGCATATTTTTTCCTCGCATGAGGTCGCATTAGTACCCGCCCAAACCCGACCCTGGTCAAGACCCATGTCCCAACACAAGAAGCCCCAATGACATCATGTGTCACTGTAGTGATCTTCTGTGTTCTCACACAAAGGACCTAATGACACATGAATGTCACTGTATTGGTCCCTGTGCTTAGACACTTTGATCCTAGCCTTTTTTTTTTTCCTCGCATGAGGTCGCATATTTTTTTTCCTCGCATGAGGTCGCTTATTTTTTGCCTTGCATGAGGTTGCATGGCACACGCTCAACCCGGCCCCGGTCAAGACCCATGTCCCAACACAAGAAGACCCATTGACATCATGTGTCACTGTAGTGATCTTCTGTGTTCTCACACAAAGGACCTAATGACACATGAATGTCACTGTATTGGTCCCTGTGCTTAGACACTTTGATCTTAGCCAAAAGGCCTTTTTTTTTTTTTTTTTTTTTTCCTCGCATGAGGTCGCATATTTTTTTCCTCGCATGAGGTCGCTTATTTTTGCCTCGCATGAGGTTGCATGGCACACGCTCAACCCGGCCCTGGTCAAGACCCATGTCCCAACACAAGAAGACCCAATGACATCATGTGTCACTAAAGTGATCTTCTGTGTTCTCACACAAAGGACCTAATGACACATGAATGTCACTGTCTTGGTCCCTGTGCTTAGACACTTTGATCCTAGCCTTTTTTTTTTTTCCTCGCATGAGGTCGCATATTTTTTTTCCTCGCATGAGGTCGCTTATTTTTTGCCTTGCATGAGGTTGCATGGCACACGCTCAACCCGGCCCCGGTCAAGACCCATGTCCCAACACAAGAAGACCCATTGACATCATGTGTCACTGTAGTGATCTTCTGTGTTCTCACACAAAGGACCTAATGACACATGAATGTCACTGTATTGGTCCCTGTGCTTAGACACTTTGATCTTAGCCAAAAGGCCTTTTTTTTTTTTTTTTTTTTCCTCGCATGAGGTCGCATATTTTTTTCCTCGCATGAGGTCGCTTATTTTTGCCTCGCATGAGGTTGCATGGCACACGCTCAACCCGGCCCTGGTCAAGACCCATGTCCCAACACAAGAAGACCCAATGACATCATGTGTCACTGTAGTGATCTTCTGTGTTCTCACACAAAGGACCTAATGACACATGAATGTCACTGTCTTGGTCCCTGTGCTTAGACACTTTGATCATAGCCAAAAGACCGAGAAGCGAAAAGACAATTACACAATTAATGATTATTGACCAGTGATTAGTTGTTGTTGTTGTTGTTTTGATGAAATGATGGGTGGAGATCGGGCACTCAACCTCTGATCATTGTTGCCTCTTCTCTTTTCATCTTGGTCTACCCTGTTCAACCTGAAAGTTGGTTATAATTGGGGTATTTAGTGTCATTTTCTTTACTAATTTTGTATTCAATTTAAATAACTGTTGTCTTTTGCAGTTGCTGATTTTTATTTATATTAGTATTTGTCAATTTTATTTTCTCTTTTGTATTGTTTCTAGATAACTATTGTCCTTTACACTTGGTTTTAATTTGTATTAGTATTTGTTCTTTTTGAGTTGTTGTCCCTTTTTTTTTTAATACTTTGTCTTTCCTTGTCCTATGAGTAGTTTTTTTTTTTTTTGTTAATGCTTTGTTAGTTCTTGCTGCTTAATTTCTATTTAGTTGGATGATTTTCCTGAAGTTCTAACCTTATATTTTTTCCTTTGTTTTATGTATATATCTTTTAAGTATTGATTGGGCATCTCTTGGGGCATCTATACTTAAAACCTTATCACCTGTTAAGTCTATATTGTGATTTCTATAGTAAGTTTTTAATTCAAGCCTTTGTTGTTCATACTTTTTACAGTGGATCAGGTAGTGGTCTATGTCATTCTATCAAACACAATTGAAAATAGTAATAAATACAGAAGCAAAATACCACCCTGGGAACTAAAAACACCAATCATAGACTACTCACTTACTGAAAAGATCAAACAAAACATAGAAGATAAGGAAGCCAAAATGATAAGTAGAAAGTTCATAGAGCAACTAACTAAACAAAGTCTGGCCGTCTACACTGATGGATCCAAGGGTGATAGTGGGCAACTAGGTGCCGGAGTTGTAATACCACAATGGGGAATAAAAAAGAGCTACAGTATAACGGAAGGGGCATCGATTTTTACTGCAGAGATGGTAGCAATTCTTAAAAGTCTAGAAATAATCGAAGATAACCCACCAGAAGCTGTTACGATATTTACAGACTCACTATCATCACTACAAGCACTAGAACACCCAGGTAAATGTAGCCGGCCAGACATAAAGGAAGAAATTCTAGCAATTAATACATCACTAGAGAACAGAGGATGTAGTGTGAGGCTAGTGTGGGTTCCAGCACACATAGGTATAGCTGGCAACGAGTTGGCAGACCAGAATGCCAAGAAGGGAAGAACAAGTAAAAACAATATAAAAGCAGGACTGGGAAGGTCAGAGATCAAGAGCCAAGTGAAGGAAACTATAAACGAGGAATGGAAGACAACATGGAAGGAAAGTAGAAAAGGCAGACACGCGTTCAAACTGCTGAAAGAACCAACGAGGACATGCCAGGTCAGAGAAGAATTAAAGATACCATCGAACAAAAAACTGTGGCGTCTCCGACTCGGTGCAGCATACTTCATGGTAGAAGAACCACACTGCCAAGGATGTCAGGAACACCAGTGATTAAAACCGTAAGCTGAAAGACTAGTTCTAATACTCAAACTTAACACTGGCTGAAAAAATTTATATAGCTAAATTTTATTTCCTTTTTTTTTATATTAGTTCAAAACAATGTTATATTTTTACTCTTAAATAGCATGCAACGTTTATTTCTTATTTAAAAGTATTTAAATATTCCAAAAACAATGAACACTTTTACAACTTTTACAATATAAAAATAATAACTTTTATATATTTTCATTTCCCTTGATTAATTAACTTATTTATTTTTTTACTTCCCTTTACAACACTAACGCGGTCATATTCTTTGTTATCTCCCACAATGCCGTGTTATTTAACATTGTCAGAGAAACCATTTGTCGGTAATGTTCACCTTTAGCGCCACCGATGTCCTATTGTAACTTTTCGTTTACTTTGTACATTGATTTTAAGCAAACATTCGTACGATATCCATATAGACTTTTTAACCAAGATTTAACGCGGGGAAACGCTTTGAATTTTGCGTTTCTGTCGCTGCAGCGTAATTGTTTGTGCCGCGTACCGTACTTGTTTAGTTATATACAACCAAAATTTCGCACAGCACTAAAGTTGAATATTTCGCAACACAATTTACATGTATTGACTTTAAAACATACTGATATATTTTAAGAGAGCATTCTAATTTTCAATACCCGTTAGCTCCCCAAGGAGCATAGGCCTTCAACAAACACATGCCAAATCCTCCTGTCAGGTGCCTTTCGCATAAGGTCTTTCCACGTATTCCTCATCTTTTTCAGTTCTGTATCTAGTTATCTTCTCTGGTTGTGTGTTTTTTTTTTTTGGTTTACCTCTCTTTAATAATTATAATCACAGTGTTATATATATATATATATATATATATATATATATATATATATATATATATATATATATATATATATATATATATATATATATATATATATATATGTGTGTGTGTGTGTGTGTGTGTGTATGTATGTGTGTGTGTGTATATATAAAACATTATGATTATAATTATTAAAGAGCACATATATATATAAAGGTAAAGGTAGTTGTTACCGTCATTTTCGACGGTGAAAAAAAACACCAACCTAATGTATGTTTGGTTTAATGTAATCAAAGAGAGATAAACGTTTATTATCTTTCGATGACAAGTTTGACTGGTGATTATCTTCTCCTGTCTTATGTTGTCCTGTCTTAGACATGTCTTAGAGTTGACATGTCTTAATTCTATTTATAGGATCATACGGTGTATCTTTGTCACCCGTTTGGTCGGAAACGCCTGATCTGGTTTTGCCTCGATCTGGTCCATGCTCTTTGGGCATGCGCGGGGTCTTAGCGGCAAAAGCCGGGAGACCAATATTCAGAGAGTGCGTACCTGTGGCTTAGAACGGATGTCCCGATCCGTAGATTCCTCTCTGTCAAGTTTTCGATAGGGATTGGAAATTCTGGGAATGGCCGTTTGGCATTCTTCCGTCCCTGAGTGTTTTCTTTATGCCAGTATTGGCTGTATTGTGTTACTTAAGAGTGTCAGGATTCTTTAAAAAGGTAACTGAAAACGCTGGCGGCATAGCGAGCGAAGCTCACAAGAAGTTATTATACTGCACTCCAGTATGACTTCATATCTACAAGACTAGGTCTAGTTGACCTGTTACTCACATAAGCCTAGGAATCATCTTTATGGATCCGCAATGCAGGCGGAATATGATTTGGCAGAAAATATATATTCAATCTCAGGATCCTGTGTGAACTGAGAGTGACCTGTTTATCGAGGCCCGCGACCTGTGGCCTGATTTCGTTGTCACCATATCTATTCTTCACCAGAATGAAGTATCTGGCATGTGAGGCCAGTCTGAAGTCTTTTTGCTAATTGTAGGACAATGCCATTGACTTTGTTTATATAGATGATATCGCCCGTACTACGCAATATATTTGCTAGGGCTTACCTGACGGGGCTCAGTCAGGGATTAGAGCTATTGCATAAACTGTAAACACTAATAAAGACATTGTTACATGTCTAGGATCTGTGATGGTTGAAGCTGACCTTTGTAACTACACATATTATGTACCCGATTGTATACTATTGACTGTTTCGTTCATCATCATCGTATTATCGTACGTCACAAATAAATATTGTAAACGTCAACAGCATTCCCTACTTCACTGACTTCTACTTGTGGTTGTGTGAGTTAATGTGAAGACGTCCAAGAGCCTATACGGCCTTCGTGTTATCAGCACTGTGATCTACACACTTACACCATCAACCATATTGTCATACAAGTATTACACGTTTGAATCTGCAGGAATACTGACATTATGTATGTGTCTACTAAACCCTGGCGACACCTCACGCTAGTGACCTAGATTCCTTGCTACTATTTGGTACTGCCCAGGACAACATGACACGCTCAACGTACTACCATTCATAACACAGAAAACATTACGTTACATCAGTACATTTACACTGAGCAACCTTATACATCTCCAGTCTCCGTGCAATCCAACTTTACTTCTACTGTCAAACAGACTTCAACAGTAGTCCCATAGCAGATACTGCCGTAGGAGAATGAAGTGTAGAAAACTTCACTATACTAGCTCCAGCATCAAGAGGTGGGGTGACCAGTTCCCTTCCTCGATTCTTTTCCTTCCCTAACTCAAGAGCAAAGTCAGGTATCCATTTACAGCCGGGTAGACTGGAGCGTGATGATACTATGAATCGAACCCATCACCTTAGCCGCGAGAGACCATCGCTCTAACCACTGCGTCAATCGGATGCTCATATATATATATATATATATATATATATATATATATATATATATATATATATATATATATATATATATATATATATATATATATATATATATATATATATATATATATATATATACATATATATACAGTATATATACAGTATATATACAGTATATATACAGTATATATATATATATATATATATATATATATATATATATATATATATATATATATATACAGTATATATACAGTATATATACAATATATATATACAGTATATATATATATATATATATAAAGTATATATATATATATATATATATATATATATATATATATATATATATATATATATATATATATATATATATATATATATATATATATATATATATACTGTGTTCCAAAGGTTGTTATTTCCGGGAGTTGTAGTGAGGATAAGCTCTCACTGCAGATAAAATACTTCTATGGCACGCGCCTCAAACAGCCTCTGACAACCAAGTCCAGCTCCCGGCCTTCACGTGTGGCTCAATTTGAGCCTGGCGGAAATGTTTCCACTGACGGGAGAAGGGGCAAAGGCGAGCGACTGGCGCCTTAAAACCAGCAGCTTCGGGCAGATAGGGCTCGTGATCCTTGGTTGGTAGCTTATCTAAGAGAAGGAACTCTGAATTCAAACCACCGCTGCCTTGCGGGAATATCCATTTATGGAATTGGCTTCGGGAGTAAACCCTGAGGATAAATCCGGAGTCGGAGTCCCTAAGGCAGTCTAATGTCGATTCGACATTATTCTGGCAACTCCTGCGACATGGCTGGTACCAAACTGTATCGGCTACTGCCGTTCCTTTGGATCTACCGGCTGTGTGGAGAGGGGGAACATGCTGCATGGGCAACAGCTTGATCTCCATATAACTGTGCCCAAGCTCGCGCCCTGGAGAGGACACTCCAGCTTCACCCTATAGGTGTCGGCAAAACACGGGAAGTAGCAGTTACCGGTTATAAGCATTTTGCCCAATTGGCGTAGGGCATGGCGCCAGGGGCTACTTCCGACAGTGGGAGAGGTTCTAGGATCTCACTGGACAGCTACCGCCCGCTTCAAGCTGGGCAGCCCCCAGTCAATAAGGTGTTGTCCCGCCACTGTCTGCTTTCCCCATTGGGTGCATGGGGATTAGGGTCAAACCCGAACTGTGGACAGAAAATTTTGCACCAAGCAATTATCGAAAAAATAGAAATAAGCAAACTCTCAGATTTGGATGCTGGAACGTCCAGACTATGTTGACTGGACTATCCGAAAACCTACAGGATGTAAACGATGTAAGGAAGACAGCCATAATTAATGATGAGCTTAAACGACTTCAGGTGGATGTAGCTGCACTTCAGGAAACGCGCCTGGCGGGCTCTGGAACGGTGAGCGAGAAGGACTACACATTTTATTGGCAAGGGAAAGATCTTAATAAAGCTAGAGAACACGGAGTAGGTTTTGCGGTCAAAAAATCGCTAACTAAAATGGTTGAACCAGGCGAGAATGGATCAGAACGCCTGTTAACGCTCCGCCTGCAAACTAGCACAGGTCCCATCACCCTTGTCAGTGTGTATGCTCCTACTCTGTACTCTGCCTCAGAAGCTAAAGATGAGTTCTACGAGAATCTAACAGCAATTATCAAAAGCATACCTAGGCAAGAACAGCTTGTTCTCCTTGGTGACTTTAACGCTAGAGTGGGTGCCGATAATGTTTCATGGCCTTCATGTCTGGGCAGGTTTGGTATTGGCAAGATGAATGAAAATGGACAACGGCTCTTAGAGTTGTGCGTCCACCATGACCTCTGCGTGACCAACACCTACTTTCAGACAAAACCCCAGCATAAGGTGTCATGGAGACACCCACGATCCAAGCACTGGCACCAACTTGACCTGATTCTCGTCAGAAGGCCACTCCTCAGGTCTGTGCTCTCCACGCGCTCGTACCATAGTGCAGACTGTGATACAGATCACTCCTTGGTTTGCTGCAAAATCAGAGCACAACCAAGAAAACTCTATCGTGTCAGACATGAAGGGAAACCACGCATTGATACCAGCAAGATGTCAGACCCTTTCATGATCGCTCAATTCACTGCGACCTTCGAGAAAGTGCTCAGTAGCCCTCAGCATGGTGATACTATTACAGAGAACTGGGAGCATCTACGGAACACCATTCAAAGTACTGCACTTGCCACCTTTGGTAAGAAAACAGCAAAGTCAAATGACTGGTTTGATGCTTCATCAGATGTGATGGCACCTGTCATTGAAGCTAAGCGCAGGGCTATGAATGAATACAAACGTTCACCGAGTGCCAGAACCCTACAGATCCTGAGGGCTACGAGAAGCAAAGTTCAACAAACTGCTCGACGCTGTGCAAATGACTACTGGCTCCAGCTCAGTGAGAGCATCCAGATCGCAGCGCAAACAGGCAACATTAGACAAATGTATGACGGTATAAAGAAAGCACTTGGCCCCCATAAAAGTAAGACGGCACCGCTAAAAACCATCAGCGGAGAGAAGCTAACCGATAAGGGTAAGCAGATGGAGAGGTGGGTCGAGCACTACTCTGAGCTTTACGCTAGAGACAATACCGTTACGCCTGCAGCCCTTGATGGTGTCAACAGTCTGCCAACTATGGAGGAGCTGGATGCCGAACCAACATTAGAGGAACTCAGCAAGGCCATTGATAGCTTGGCCTCTGGCAAAGCACCAGGCAGTGATGGGATTCCTCCTGATTTAATCAAATGCTGTAAGAGCACGCTATTACATCCCCTGCATAGGATGCTGTGCCAGTGCTGGGAAGAGACAACTATTCCTCAAGACATGCGAGATGCCAAGATTGTAACACTGTATAAAAATAAAGGAGACAGAAGTGATTGCAATAACTACAGAGGCATCTCTCTTCTTAGTATTGTTGGTAAGGTTTTTGCCAAAGTCATCTTAATGCGACTACACAAGTTAGCTGAGCGCATATATCCAGAGTCACAGTGTGGATTCCGAGCTGGCAGATCAACAACAGACATGATCTTCTCTCTCCGCCAGCTTCAGGAAAAATCAAGAGAGCAGAAAAGACCATTATATATCGCCTTTATAGACCTCACAAAAGCATTTGACCTGGTTAGTAGGGATGGACTCTTTAAAATCCTCCTGAAAATAGGCTGCCCTTCTAAAATGCTGGAAATGATAAAGTCATTCCATGACGGCATGAAGGGAACAGTCCAATATGCTGGAAGCACGTCACAGCCCTTTGATATACGAAGTGGCGTTAAACAAGGCTGTGTTCTGGCTCCGACCCTCTTCGGAATCTTCTTTGCCTTACTCTTGAAACATGCATTCAGAGATGCAACTGAAGGAATATGCCTTCACACTAGGTCAAGGCTGAAGGCAAAAACAAAAATCAGAAGGTTCACTATAAGAGACTTGTTGTTCGCTGATGATGCTGCAGTCGTCACTCAAAGCCAACAGGAGCTTCAGAGCTTGATGAATCGCTTAACTAAAGCATGCAAGGACTTTGGCCTCACAATAAGTCTAAAGAAAACGAATGTGCTGAGTCAGGATGTGGGTGCTGCACCAGTTATCACTATCGATAACTATGAATTGGCAGTGATGCACCACTTCACATACCTAGGGTCTACCATCAATGACAAACTCTCACTGGATACAGAAATCGACAGCCGCATTGGCAAAGCTGCAGCTACCTTTGCCCGCCTCACATCGCGTGTTTGGGGAAACTCTAAACTCACAATGAAGACCAAAGCTGCGGTATATAATGCCTGCGTCACCAGCACACTCCTATATGGCAGCGAGACCTGGACGACCATGCTAAGCAAGAAAGAAGGCTCAATACCTTCCATTTGCGGTGTCTACGCCGCATCCTCGGCATCTCGTGGAAAGATAAAGTGACAAATGTCGAGGTGTTGTCACGTGCTGGCCTTCAAAGTATGTATACGCTTCTTAGACAACGCAGACTTCGCTGGCTTGGCCATGTTCGCCGCATGGAAGATGGTCGCATCCCAAAATATATCTTCTACGGACAATTAGCAGATGGCAAGAGAACAGTTGGGCGACCACAGCTGAGGTTCAAAGATGTGTGCAAGAGAGATATGAGGGCACTGGACATGGATCCAGCAACATGGGAGGATGAAGCTGCCGATCGCACTAAGTGGCGATGCTATTTACGGCGCCACCTCAGATTGGGCGAAGAGAGGCTCACAGAAGAAGCAGAGGTGAGGAGAAAACGTCGAAAGGAGCACCAGGAAAATAAGCAGCTGAGGGCTGTCACCTCAGGGGCGCATTCCCATAGTCAGTTATGACTGAAGGGGCTATTATTATTACTATTATATATATATATATATATATATATATATATATATATATATATATATATATATATATATATATATGTGATAGGGTGGGCGAGATAATGATGATGATGATGATGATTATATTGTGATGTGTGATCACTCTCTTGCTACACTCGCACCGACCCGAACAACAATAAAACTCTTGATTCTAGAGGCAGGGGCTATATTTATTTTTACAGCCCATTCAGTGACAAAGCAAACATTAAACAAATAAACTAGCGAACATAACACCAAACCAAACAAACACCCAACAGTGCCCGATGCTAATGTGCAGAAAGCCCCTGTCTCTAGAATCAAGAGTTTTATTGTTGTTCGGGTCGGTGCGAATAGAAAAGAGAGTGATCACACATCACAATACATCATCATCATCATCATCTCGCCCACCCTACCACAATAAAACTCTTGATTCTAGAGACAGGGGCTATATTTATTTTTATAACCCATTCAGTGACAAAGTAAACATTAAACGAATAAACCAAGGAACATAACACCAAACAAAACACCCAACAGTGCCCGATGCTAATCTGAAGAAGCAAACAAAGCACAGAATAGTTAAAATCATAATATAATACTGAATGAGAAACACCACGCTCTCACCTGTCAAACAGTCCTTCCACGTGTACTACCTGACACCCTCAACTATCACACACGCACGCACTCATGCGTGTCATCCAATGCGACTAGTGAGGTGTTGTGCGTGGGGCTGGCAATCTCACCATGTAACACAGATTGCTACCGAAACACTACTGCTCTAGCATATGAATACTTAATATGAAAGCAAACCACACTGTTGGCCCCATGCTCCCTCAGGAGCGGAGAAGAGAAATATATATCTTGAAGTGAGCCCACGTGCTCTCACAACCATTCCTCACATAACCATAATTAAATAATCATAAAATGGACATAAAATAATATTCAACTGTATGTACAACAAATACTCTCAGTAATGAGAATAAGCTACTACCTCGTAACTGATCTATCTCAATATTCGTTACTGCATTCGGAAGCATGTCGTATGTGACGACTGGTGCGACTGGGAATCTCATCACATGAAACACATCGTTACCGAAACAACTACTGCAATAGCATAAAAATGCTTCTTGTCGGCTTGTGATAGACACCAGCCACATTGGTGTTTCCATGCTCCGCCGGGAGCAACCAGAGAAACACATGTCTCAACAAAGGAGTGGCCTCGCGCTCTCCAGAAATCTAAATACATATTCTCACCTCACAGTAACCCATTAAATATATACAGTAGAATTATGATAAGTAGGCTATCGTGAAATACACTCAATTACTTTTACATTAGAAAAATAAAATATAATTATTCTCGACTTAAACCAAACTGGAACTAAATACACAACGTGTCACATGGCGTAACATTATAGGTTTACCACGCGGGGCGTGTTATTCGCCGCTTTTTATACAGTCCTCTCCACGTGGCTACAATCTTGCTATTGTTAATCTTATCTACATTCCCGTGAAATAGCTTCATACTATATCTGCCTTTCTGATAACATTTCTGTCCAGTTTCATGCATAAAACACTCTCCTACTAAATTTGCCCGGTCTGATGGATGAAATACTTGATACTAAATTCTCACATCTGGATTTAGGCTTTGCGTGCCTAATAAAACCTATCAAACATTATTTTCACTCATCTATCATTCTTCAAGACTAAATCATAATGTCCTAAAAAGACATTTCCTTTGGAAACACATCTATCTATTTCACTAAACATTAAAACAGACTCGTGCTGAATATAATTCTAGAATTATATAAAATTAATTCTAATTTAAATTAACTCACGTGCTCAATGCATTTACAGTTTGGCTCTGTCGTCTGTTCTCTCTGGCGGCTGATACTAGGAAAGGTCCGCTGGTAGCTCGCTATCTCTTTTTATAGGCACTAGGCTAATCACTCACTTTACTGCGCTAGGCGTATTAATCTTGACTACTTAAATATCACACGCGATTATCGCTTAGAATAGCGAAAACACAAATAAAACCTACAGCTATTTAATATAACACAATTCTACACCACAACTTAATTTAAATGCATTATTATGGCATTTTCATCAATCTTCTACTTCAGATTTTTCACAACCCAGGCTCGCGCCGTCACGTGATCTGACAGTCACGTGGATGGCCTGGATCCTATTTGGTTCCCCCACTCCAGTTCAGCTCATGTATGGCTCCTCGAGTCTGCTTGTGTACGGCAGCGCCACCCCCCGGGCAACGGCTTATACTGGCCGGAAGAACTACATGAGTAAATTGAAAAAGGGAGGTCCCCCTTAAACAGTACACACAACTGCTGGCCGAACGGGCGGATGATCAATAATATTTTGACAACGGCTTCTAGGGCAGGAGTTGGAAAGGCCTGGTATCGGGCTGAGGGCGCACCATGGACTGTAATGGTAAGCGGCCAGAACCATCCAGAAAGCAATGGCAAACTACTGGATGTACAATGCCAAGAAATCCATAATGGCTAATCTGAATACTACACAAAGATCTGGTGGTGAGGCCCCCAGGCCAGGCAGATCATATTTAACTGGGGAAGAGATCGTTGGCAGCGTCAGTACAGGTAATCGTGATGACGGCCAAAAGCCTGACTGTGTTACCACGGAAAACCATGTCATCGGTCTTAGAAAAATAATCAAAATAGGAACATGGAACGTCAGAAGCTTATACCAAGGAAAACAGTACATAGTGAAGAACGAGATGGAAAGACTAAACATCGGTATCCTGGGCATCTCAGAGCACAGATGGTCGGGCCAGGGGCACTTTTCGATTCCATCAGGAGGAACATTCATATACTCAGGCAAAGAGAGAGGAGGTCAGAGCGGCGTCGGCTTCTACCTGTCTAAAAGGACAGCTGCCTCCCTATTAGGATATAATCCCATAAATGACCGCATTGTCACAATCAGACTGAAAGGAAAAAGAAAGAACATCACAATTATACAAACATATGCGCCAACAGCAGCTGCTGAAGAACAGGAAATTGAAGATTTTTACAATGAACTGCAACATGCATTAGAGAAAGCAAATAAGCAAGATATTAAGATAATAATGGGAGATTTTAATGCCAAAGTTGGAAACGAAAGATTAGAACATGAAAAAAGAGTGAAAGGAAGTTATGGATTGGGCCAGAGAAATGAGAGAGGAGAACGCTTGACAACATTCTGCCTAGAAAACAACCTAGTCATCACAAATACTCTTTTTATGCAACACCCTAGAAGACTATATACATGGACGTCACCGGACGGAAAAAGCAAGAACCAAATAGATTACATCTTAATACAACAAAGGTGGCGATCTTGTATCTCAGCCATCAAGACGTTCCCAGGAGCAGACTGTGACTCCGACCATGAACTTCTTGCTGCAAACTTCAAGATCAAATTGAAAAAAGTCGTTACAAGCGACAAAGTAATACGTTATGACACAAGCGCCATACCAGAAGAGTGCAGTGTCGATATTCAGAACAAATTTGACATTCTTATGGCAGTACAGGAGGAAATGGCACTAGATGAACTTGCCAATAACATCAGAGATGTTTATATTACAAATGCACAGAGGTTAATTCCTAAAAGAAGTATAAAAAGACGAGAATACATCTCAGACGAAACACTGAAGTTGGTGGTAGAGAGAAGAAAAATGAAGTCCAAAAAAGATACAGAAAATCAGGAGTTGTACAAGGAATACACAAAGCAGATTAAAAAACGAGTCAGACAAGACAAACAACAATACATAAACGACACCTGCAGGAAAATAGAGGAAATGCGCGAACAGGGATTGAGTAAGAATATGTTTTCTGAAGTAAGAACATTGAAAAACAGCAACTTTAAATCCTCACCTCGAACAATAAACGACAAGAAAGGCGACACTCTAACAGAACGTAAAGATATTCTGAACAGATGGAAGGAGTACTGTCAAGAAATGTATACGGAAATAAACATAAATAACACATAAGGAAGGGAAACCCGAGGCCTGTAAACAGTGAATTAATATTAGACAAACATAAAGGTAGGTTTCTGGTATTGTATAAACATAAATAACACATAAGGAAGGGAAACCCGAGGCCTGTAAACAGTAAATTAATATTAGACAAACATAAAGGTATGTTTTCAGGCACTCGTAAGAAATAAAGAAGTAGAACACTTGGACAACAGAAAAACAACAGACGTGAGTGGCTTACCCAGGGTTCGAACCCCGTACCTTCCGTACGACAACTCCGCCTAGCTATCAAGCGAATCACACTGACCCCACGGCCAGCTAGGCATCCCCAAAAAAAGATGCTTTGCTGGCTATTTATCAGTACGAAACACACAAGATAACACCGGAAGTATACAGTGGGCAACTCAGCCCTTAAATGACGCAATCACTTCTGTTGTTCTCCTATTAACAGTATGTGTCAGTCCAAACAAGACAAAGACCTTGATACTGGGTCCAGTAAATAGTAGAAGACTTAAGGACATTAGTATAGAACAGAGGGTAGGTTTCTGGTATTGTATAAACATAAATAACACATAAGGAAGGGAAACCCGAGGCCTGTAAACAGTAAATTAATATTAGACAAACATAAAGGTATGTTTTCAGGCACTCGTAAGAAATAAAGAAGTAGAACACTTGGACAACAGAAAAACAACAGACGTGAGTGGCTTACCCAGGGTTCGAACCCCGTACCTTCCGTACGACAACTCCGCCTAGCTATCAAGCGAATCACACTGACCCCACGGCCAGCTAGGCATCCCTAAAAAAAGATGCTTTGCTGGCTATTTATCAGTACGAAACACACAAGATAACACCGGAAGTATACAGTGGGCAACTCAGCCCTTAAATGACGCAATCACTTCTGTTGTTCTCCTATTAACAGTATGTGTCAGTCCAAACAAGACAAAGACCTTGATACTGGGTCCAATAAATAGTAGAAGACTTAAGGACATTAGTATAGAACAGAGGGTAGGTTTCTGGTATTGTATAAACATAAATAACACATAAGGAAGGGAAACCCGAGGCCTGTAAACAGTAAATTAATATTAGACAAACATAAAGGTATGTTTTCAGGCACTCGTAAGAAATAAAGAAGTAGAACACTTGGACAACAGAAAAACAACAGACGTGAGTGGCTTACCCAGGGTTCGAACCCCGTACCTTCCGTACGACAACTCCGCCTAGCTATCAAGCGAATCACACTGACCCCACGGCCAGCTAGGCATCCCCAAAAAAAGATGCTTTGCTGGCTATTTATCAGTACGAAACACACAAGATAACACCGGAAGTATACAGTGGGCAACTCAGCCCTTAAATGACGCAATCACTTCTGTTGTTCTCCTATTAACAGTATGTGTCAGTCCAAACAAGACAAAGACCTTGATACTGGGTCCAGTAAATAGTAGAAGACTTAAGGACATTAGTATAGAACAGAGGGTAGGTTTCTGGTATTGTATAAACATAAATAACACATAAGGAAGGGATTGGCGGATAATAAATGTAAGGCTAAACACGATTAGTCGGACTATAAATACTACTTCTTTGTTGTTAGGGGAAACGTGAGTAGGAGTACTTTTCTGAAAAGCTGTGTAAACATGGCATGATTGGTTAGACCTGCCAATATAGTCAATTAGAGGCGTCAGGTCAACACCACATTTGCAAATAAACTTACTACAGAATCAGTGCGTTGAGCTAATATATATTTACAATGAAGTCCGTTGACCTTCTTCCAAGGACGTCTATCGTGGTAAATGGATTCATGTTCAAGGATCAATCTTTGATATCATACCCGTAAAATTCCCAGACTTTCTTCATACAATACTAATGTAGCATATATATATATAATCCAGATAAAGTTATACACGGCAATACAATCAGGTTAGAGTCTTCTGTTGACTAACCTCTCCCAAAATCCATGCCATGACTTTGGCATTGACGAAACGGCATATTAAAACATGAGAAGCATACAAAATCAATTTACTTCGTATCCTCGTAGGTATCCTCCCTCTACGGTATTTCAAACAAGGCAATCGACTCCGTTAGTCCATTCTAGGAATGACATACTACGATGGATTCCCGCTAGACCATAACTAGGAGCGGCCTGATACTTCACTTAAAATCAATAAACATTCAATATGAAATGGGGCGACACTTACATGATACTTCCACTATTGGCTTCGACATGAAGACCAATATATATATCAGTAGAACTAATGGCTTCCACTAACTCGCCACGAATACAAGAAAAATTCCACGGCCATAAACATGGTCCGTACTGCCCCGTTCAAAACATGACGTCACAATCCTTAAACTAGGTTACCCGTGCGTCCAAAGCAACTCACACTGCATTGTGCACGTCAGTGCGTGAATCAATCGAACGCACAAATAATATAACTATATTAAGACTGGTGCGTACATTTGGCAGGACCGAAGACTACCCCCTTAGGTAATAAATGTACGTAACAGCTCCCTTATTACCTCCCCTTAAAAAAAATTAATTCTATTAATTTTTTTTGAACTTAGTACCCGAGAGAGGTGAGTCAAAACTACCACAAGATATGAAATGCATAAAGTTATATCATATTAAGAAAAGAATATTAAACGAAATCAATATAACTAAATGATAGTATGCATTAAAGCACACATCCACACTCGACCTACTTTGGAATGATGTGGTAAGAATATACGAAGTAAAACCAGTTAAAATGAAAATGAAAAACGGATGATAATAAAATTCAACTAAGTTTTCAAAAAAAAATTTGAAACATATGATTTCAAAATGAAAATGAACAGCAACACTGATGATAATCAATGATAAGAGAATCAATAAAAGAGAAAATTTTAAAATACAACATGCAAAATGAAACAAAGCATAATTAAACACTTTAAGAAGCAACACACTTACTGTTTTCTAACACTAGTAAGTTTGACTAGTTATCTAAAAGTGAGATATCATGTAGTGGGATACGTAAATACACGTATTGCGAGACACTAATAAAGTTAGTAGATGTGTGATTTATAATAAATCAAATCGATTAAATTGAATTATTCTAATTAATAGTACTTAATTACACACAAATAAATAACTACTAATTTATTTTAAGTAATTCTAATTTCAACCATTGTGAATATTCGTTTAGAACTATTTAGAATCGACAAGAATATGTTCTCAATGTTCCATGCCCGAAATACATTTACGAACACGATATGTAGTGTAATATGTTCCATAATAATAATGAATGTCTATTTGTCGCTTTTAACAATGTTTCCATACTAATAAAAAAGTTACTGTAGTACCAATGTTCACGTACTAATAAAATGTTACTACATAAGAAGTCATGTTATAATCCAGAAGTAAGTATATCCTGGAAGTTATACTTGTACGAATACTGCAGATCTATACATAGTCTTTACAGATGTACCATCAATGACAATGTACATAGTTATTCATGTTTCGGTGAGGATGTTTCACCATCTGGAAGTGGTTTAGTTTCGACACGTTCACTTGGGCATCTAGACAAACAGTCTGCGAACACATTCTTCACTCCAGGAATAGCTCGTATTTCAAAATTGAATGGTTGAAGCGCTATAGCGTAACGCGCTGACTTCGATGATTTAACGTTCTTCGTGTTCAGTGCGGTAAGAGCTTTTTGATCAGATTCCACCACAAAGTGTGAGCCGAGAAGGTAACGTTCCAGTTTTGTGATTGCCCACACTAATGCGAGGAGCTCTTTATCGAGAACGGAGTATTTGAGTTCGCTCTCCGTAAGTTTTCTGGACACGTACATCACCGGAAATAAAGTGCCGTTATATTCCTGCATCAAAACTGCAGCAATAGCGTAAGAACTTGCATCACTGCGAAGAATAAAAGTGAGATTTTTGTCAGGCAACCTCAAAAAAGGTTCATTTGAAAAAAATCCTTTTATATAGTCTAACGCCGTTTGGTGATCCTGCGACCACTTTATTACATTAGATGTGCCTTTCTTCAGTAGAGACGAAAAAGGTGCAGTTATAGTAGACAAATGAGGGATGAATTTGGAATAGAACTGTATTAGTCCTAAAAGCGACCTAACTTGTTTTTTTGTCTTAGGTGCCGAGATGTTTAAAATTTTAGAGACGTTACTGTCTTCTGTATACATGAAACCATGACCTATGCGGTGACCCAGAAATGAGATGTCATGAAAACCGACAAAAGCCTTTGAAGGTTTCGCTGTTAAGTTATAATCCCGTAAGGTAGAAAGTTAAGCTTTTAATCCATGAATATGTTCATCCCAAGAGTCACTGAAAAGACAGATGTCATCTATATAAGTAATGACATCGGGACGATGAGACAATATGCGGCGCATCATGCGTTCAAAGGTAGCTGGCGCATTCATTAATCCGAATGGCATAAAATTCCATTGAAAAAGACCCCGTGGCGTCGAGAAAGCGGTGAATGGCTTTGCTTTAGGAGTGAGTGGCACTTGCCAATAGCCCTTTGAAAGGTCAAATTTCGAAAAGAATGTGGCATGAGATAATTTCTCCAATAAGTCGTCTAAAAGAGGTAACGGTTCCGCATCGAACTTTGTAACTTTGTTTAATTTCCTGTAATCTACGCAAAGACGTATATTGTTGTCCTTCCTAATGATTACCATAGAAGAAGAATATGGTGATGAAGATGGTTCAATTATATTTAATTGAAGCATCTCATCTGTAGTGAAATTGACAGAGATACAACGGTAAAATCCCTCCAAAGATAACATTTAAGGATAAAAACGTAATGCGTAGGCTGCGAATAGTACATGATCGCCTAGACCGCGGGTCATCATCCTCCATAATAATTGACTTGCTAAACAGGAGGGGAACGGCGGATCAAAAAGGAAAAAAATATGACTGGAAAGATTGCGTGAGACTAGAAAGGCTAAGGAGACGCAATTGGGGGGGAAACGGAGAAAAGTCACGTTTCCCAAGTTGACATAAAAAGTAAGCAACTCGACAGAAGGGACCATAGATATGTTACGCCACAGTCATTTATTGGACGCTTTTGCGATACCAAGCCCTTGATTTGAATTCAGCGGCTAAACGCAGATGTTAAGAATATAACAAAAATTAAAAAGAAAACTTTTCCTAATATTAATGTTAGGAATATAAAAATTAGCTCGCCGGATGGCCTATTCTGAGCAGTGAACTAATATGTTCTTAATTTTACATGAGAGGAGGGGAGGGAGGAGGGGAGGAGGAGGTGGGGGGTTGGTGGGATTCGGGGGGTGATGGACGGTCAGGGGGGGGGGGTGGAGGGGGAGAGGGG
>JAMPIV010014223.1:0-111532 GCA_024509875.1 Oreohelix idahoensis
TTCCTTCTGGGCGCGCATTTCGTAGTGGAAACTGACCAAAAAGCTCTTACGGCTATCCAAAGTAAGAACTTGAAGAGCTCGAGATCAACTCGATACGCAATCGCTCTTCAACCTTTTCATTTTTCGGTACGAGCTATCCGTGGTTCAGAAAATGTGATGGCGGACATTCTGTCCAGATGCCCACATGATGCCACTTAACTGTTAAATATTGGATCTTTTTAATATGTATAACTTTACAACAGTTATTTTTTGTTTCTTTATTAAGATACACATTTGTAATTTAATAATAGAATGATGGTATCTCTACTTAGCGGTTTATTGATGTTAATTCACCGCTGTTCTTTGATGATTGTTTCTTCATAAATCATAAATTTAAGATTATAGTGTGAATTTTTGGTATGCATGGTATAATTACCAGAATTGTATTATACGTACATCACACCTTCCTGGAAACATTTATTCGTAGGGAAACAATTTCTCTCAGATTTTGAGATATATATTCTCACCAGTCATATTAGGAATTATAGTTATTCCTGATATTTTCATCTGCGCAGTATTCTTGCGTTGTGAGCCTATTCTACGGTGCTCCTAGATGTATTTAAAAAAAAATTTTTTTTTTTTTTTTCCCGGGAGGTGTGGTAAGACTGTAAAGGGCAATTTTTACTATCTTGCAATATAATACATTTATATTCTTATTATGTTCGCAAATATTTTGGAAGCAAAGTATTTCCTTTTTTAAGTGCTTAAGGAGAAGTCATTTTTGGGTTGCTTCCCTTGAAAATAGTCCGTCATCTTCGATCGGATTCCGCAGACGACTCTAGGCCTACTGTGATTTATTCTTTGGCTGGGTAGGAATAGATTGTTCTTGCTTCAGTATATCTATGGCCTGAATTTATACGTAGTGTTTGTATGAGTAGGACGAGTCTGTCTTATATATGGATATCTTTGCATTTCTAAGCCGAACTAATTTGGTTGTCGCTAGAAAAGGTCAAAGGCTATGCAGCGGAAGTATCGCTAGCGAAGGGGTGTGATTCATGGCTGCCATCCTGTGAGGATGCTGAGTTTTGTTGTAGCAGGCTTTTTGCCGAAATAGTGATCTATATATGGATGGGGAAAAGTGATAGTCATATAGACATGTTGTATGTACTTTACCCCAGTGTTTATTCTCTTTTGCCAAGGAATGGCAAAGTTATATTTCGCATAAAAAGGTAAAACCACAATTTATTATGAACTTGGGCTTCGCCATCGTTGTTGATAAGCAGATGCACAGTGGTACTTTTAAAAAGAATATCCATTCAAAGGAAGAAGACATTCCTATGTATCAGCACTGGATTGTATGATATTATTCAATTACCTCTATGAGAGAACCTATGAAGAAATGAGGACATTTAATGAATGACCAATTTTGGTCTATATTCTATAGTGAGTGAAGCTCACGAGAGAGAGAACAGCCATGTTGAAATTCATATACTTTGTATTTATCGAGTGAGAAAAAGGGATGCCTGTACTATCGCTCGATGAACCAAGAGATCACTGCTACATGTGAGAACCCATGTCTGGGATTCCTATATTATGAAATATATATATATATTGAACTTTACGTGAAGGAATATTCGCTAGACGAGGTTAGGTTTAGGAGCCTTCCTATATCTTGGTTATGGTCTGACGTGCCCAGTCAGTAAAGCCAGATGATTTACATGATGGAACGCTGAATGCTTATTTACGAATGCTCCATTATGATATTTGCCAAGCATGAATGCTAACTTAAGATGATATTCCTGTGATCAACATTATGCTGTCTATGTCGACGTTTGTTCCTGTAACCATACACGTACTGTCCAAGTGTGCGTCCCATTAAATGTTATAAAAAGACCACCGTAGTTCCAGTACTTCTTGAATTCGAACAGTGTGAGTATGAGTGATGTACTACCAACCTGTCAACTCTATCGAATCATTCTACCATTCGCGTACTGACATTCAGATACACACTCATTGTTTACACTCACATTCTTGTCGGAGCCTCATCACGTTCCAGGACAAGATGACCTGTATGACCAAAACTGTGCTGGGTTTGATGAGTTGACAATCGTTACACTTTGCTACACCAGTCCCAACATCTACATTTATCCACTGGTGGACATTCACATCATTTAGCAAATAAAGCATGATTCAACAACTAGTAGCCAGTATGAGTTAACAACTAAACAGAGTTTATCACCTATCTTTTGTCGCCAATCTCTCAAAGCGAAACTGATCTATCAGTAGTCTTTCGAATTGTTTTATTGTTCCATTTAGGCTTTGATAGCGATGAAGCAGTGCAGACGTGAAAACATAAAATATATTCAGCACGTTTTCAAAAAAATCCTCGTAAGTCCCCGGGGGTCAATGATGAGGTCAAGACATAATAGTTCTACTGCACCCTCAGACAATGTCGTACAAGATGAGTAATTTGAGGGTATGCATGGGACTGGCAATCTCATTACGTACAACATATTGCACCATAAACCACTGTTGTAACAGCATGCGAATAATTGGAACAGCCATCCTGACAGGGGAACAGCTACAGTAGTGGCTCCAAGCGTCGAAACAGCGCAAAAGAAAACGATGTTAATTTCCCATTTTAAAAAAAAATGATTGCCTGTGTCTCCACCAACCAACCAGACGAGGTTGGGGTTGTTTAGTTTGTCGCTAGTTGCTAGTTTTGTTTATGGACACACTACTAGTCTTAGTGTAGTTTATGTTGTTATTGTTATATTGCTCACAGCCACTATACCATCCTTTAATGTGGTCTTGATGTCAAGTCTATCATATTGTATGGCTGTGAGACATGGAAATTAAGCACAGAAAGCATCAAAGTCAACAAGCATTTTAAAAAAATCTAAACCCCCCTCAGAGGTCAAAGTGTAATTCAGTTATTTCACTTCTCGATCTATATACAACATGTAGCCGCCCCTATCAATATGCAGCATGTGGCCGCCCCTATCTATATACAGCATGTCTCCGCCTCTATCTATATACAGCATGTATCCGCCCCCTATCTATATACAACATGTAGCCGCCCCTGAACGTGGTACTCTTACAGGACGTTGAAGGGTGTTTATGATAATGATGATGATGATGCCAAAGACGCTATGAGCATCATCCACGACTTGTGAGTTCCCAAACAAATTCATGGACCAAAAACAATATGTCAGTCAGGATATGTATGTATGTATGTATGTGTGTGTGTGTGTGTGTGTGTGTGTGTGTGTGTGTGTGTGTGTGTGTGTGTGTGTGTGTGTGTGTGTGTGTGTGTGTGTGTGTGTGTGTGTGTGTGTGTGTGTGTGTGTGTGTGTGTGTGTGTGTGTGTGTGTGTGTGTGTGTGTGTGTGTGTGTGTGTGTGTGTGTGTGTGTGTGTGTGTGTGTGTGTGTGTGTGTGTGTGTGTGTGTGTGTGTGTGTGTGTGTGTGTGTGTGTGTGTGTGTGTGTGTGTGTGTGTGTGTGTGTGTGTGTGTGTGTGTGTGTGTGTGTGTGTGTGTGTGTGTGTGTGTGTGTGTGTGTGTGTGTGTGTGTGTGTGTGTGTGTGTGTGTGTGTGTGTATGTATGTATGTATGTATGTATGTATGTATGTATGTATGTATGTATGTATGTATGTATGTATGTATGTATGTATGTATGTATGTATGTATGTATGTATGTATGTATGTATGTATGTATGTATGTATGTATGTATGTATGTATGTATGTATGTATGTATGTATGTATGTATGTATGTATGTATGTATGTATGTATGTATGTATGTATGTATGTATGTATGTATGTATGTATGTATGTATGTATGTATGTATGTATGTATGTATGTATGTATGTATGTATGTATGTATGTATGTATGTATGTATGTATGTATGTATGTATGTATGTATGTATGTATGTATGTATGTATGTATGTATGTATGTATGTATGTATGTATGTATGTATGTATGTATGTATGTATGTATGTATGTATGTATGTATGTATGTATGTATGTATGTATGTATGTATGTATGTATGTATGTATGTATGTATGTATGTATGTATGTATGTATGTATGTATGTATGTATGTATGTATGTATGTATGTATGTATGTATGTATGTATGTATGTATGTATGTATGTATGTATGTATGTATGTATGTATGTATGTATGTATGTATGTATGTATGTATGTATGTATGTATGTATGTATGTATGTATGTATGTATGTATGTATGTATGTATGTATGTATGTATGTATGTATGTATGTATGTATGTATGTATGTATGTATGTATGTATGTATGTATGTATGTATGTATGTATGTATGTATGTATGTATGTATGTATGTATGTATGTATGTATGTATGTATGTATGTATGTATGTATGTATGTATGTATGTATGTATGTATGTATGTATGTATGTATGTATGTATGTATGTATGTATGTATGTATGTATGTATGTATGTATGTATGTATGTATGTATGTATGTATGTATGTATGTATGTATGTATGTATGTATGTATGTATGTATGTGTGAGTTTATCTATCTGGACAATGGTGATATGTATGTATGTGTGAATTAATCTATTTGGACAATGGTGATATGTATGTATGTGTGAATTAATCTATCTGGACAATGGTGATATGTATGTATGTGTGAGTTTATCTATCAGGACAATGGTGATATGTATGTATGTGTGAATTAATCTATCTGGACAATGGAGATATGTATATATGTATGAATTAATCTATCAGAACAATGGTGATATGTATGTATATATGTATGTATGAATTAATCTATCTGGACAATGGTGATATGTATGTATGTGTGAGTTTATCTATCAGGACAATGGTGATATGTATGTATGTTTGAGTTTATCTATCAGGACAATGGTGATATGTATGTATGTGTGAGTTTATCTATCAGGACAATGGTGATATGTATGTATGTTTGAGTTTATCTATCAGGACAATGGTGATATGTATGTATGTGTGAGTTTATCTATCTGGACAATGGTGATATGTATGTATGTGTGAATTAATCTATCAGGACAATGGTGATATGTATGTATGAATTAATATATCTGGACAATGGTGATATGTATGTATGTGTGAATTAATCTATCTGGACAATGGTGATACGTATGTATGTATGAATTAATCTATCTGGACAATGGTGAGATGTATGTATGTATGAATTAATCTATATGGACAATGGTGATATGCATGTATGTATGAATTAATCTATCTGGACAATGGTGATATGTATGTATGTGTGAGTTTATCTATCAGGACAATGGTTGTATGAATGTATGTATGTATGTGTGAGTTTATCTATCTGGACAATGGTGTATGTATGTATGAGTTTATCTATATGGGCAATGGTGATATGTATGTATGTATGAATTTATCTATCTGGGCATGGTGACATGTATGTATGCATGAGTTTATCTATCTGGACAATGGTGATATGTTATACAACATGGTCTCTGTATGGTTATCATAATGGCCCATAATGCATAGCACTACTGAAGCTTCATTAAATCAATCTCAGGAGCCCTGAAAAATAATTTAAACTAAAGACACACTAAAGATAATTACTGATCGTCTGTCATAGAAAGACAGTGGAGTCGATGAATCATTAAGGCTAAAATTGCTGGAATTCGGCATCAAACGTAAGACCAGCAGGGATGGGCGTATGAGAGGATACATCCGGCGTGTATACAACCAGCACGAAGCAGGAACAATTAGCATTATTTATACCCTTCGACGTTTGCTGAGGGAGAATGATTTCCCATGGGTTTGCCTGGAGTGCAGTGACGTCGATTCTGATCAACAATAATTTAAACTTTCCAAAGGTCATAACATTTACTTTAAAACACCAACAACCAAAGAATCTCCCCACGACAAGTATTCTCACAAAAGGTCAAACACATATTATCGCCCGTCCTTTACAACATAAAATTTATATTACATTCATATCTGAAGTAGCGAAAACGTATTGGACAATGACGATACCGAATATACGTCCACTTATCTAAATATTGTCCTAACATTATCGGTCCACTTTACACCTGCGATATATTTATGATGACGCCGACACGAATATGACACGAAATCGATCATATTGCCTTTAGAAAAGCATTACACAGAATACAACTCCGCCACACATAAAAACGTATCTAAATCCGTGGTCTGGACATGGAACAAATTCCGGTATGGCATATTTGAAGGACTAGTAAAGAAAGCCGTGATTCGATCGGGAGGAAATCGAAGCGCTGAAATTTATTGTTCCGCGATACTGTTTGCGGGCTAACTAGAAGACCACCAACCGTGTTAGCGATGATGCAACGTTTTAACGCAGTAATCCGTTATGAGCCCAGCCACTGTCCTCACTACTTACGCACGCATGCAGATAAACACAGTCAGTATAACTTGCCGAATGAAAACACATACGCCAGGAGTATTCTGAAAGAAAATGTGTCAGTGAAGTCTGGTCCTCTTCGCTGATAGACATCGGAACTCAAAGGTAACGCACGCGCACTTAGTGATCGTTGAAATCCTCCAACCCCCATCTCTCTCTTTTCTGCCCTCAAACGGGCTTCAAGCGATGTGGGCTGTATTTTCCACTTTCTGTTTGTTTCTATCCAATGTGTGGCTTAAATAGCAAAGACAAAATGCTGAAAACGGTTTTGACAAGATTAAAATATATGTCATCATCTTTTCCCTTTTCGCTCCCTATCGGACATGGAGCTCATTACTGCAGCCGTCCCCCTTGCAAGGAAGCTTGTACCAAGTTGATGTTCTCTTGCTGTAGTAGTTTCTCTGGTAATTAGCTTTACATGACAAAGTTGCTAGCCCCGCAGAAACCATCATCATCGTCGCCTGTTACAATAAATTAGAGGTAGCAGTAGGTCTATTCTGTCTTGGCCCCCTAAAAGATGCCCCGGGAACCTCACGGGGCCATATAAACGTGCATGACATTAAATCCTTGATAAGGAAAGGAAATTGACAAAGTCTAATACCTATTTTTTCATGACTGCTACACAGCATACAAGTAAAAATATGAACAACTAAGATATTAGACTATCATAATTAGGTGCTTAGGTAGAATAGAGGGATTAAAATTGTAATAGATCACCGATGTGGAACAAATGGAAAGAACTGGAAAGAAACTAGTAGAACAAGATGGGAAAATAAGTCTGTGGCGTTATATAGGACGCATTTTTTTGTTTTACTTTACTTTATTACTTAGTCGTTCCTCTTCTACCTTGGGTGTAGAGGTTAGCCAGAGAGAACGCCATACTATCCTATCTGCTGTCTTCTTATTGACCTGCTTCCAGTCCCAGTCCTCACTTCTTCAGAGCTTGTCTAACTTTGTCTTCCCAATGAACTCTGGGTCGTTCTGAAGGTCTGGATCCTTGGTTCTTGGTTTCTCATGTTTGTCGTGGTAGCCGGTCTTCTTCCATTCTGCAGGCATGGTCAAACCATCGCAGCTGGGACTGTTCCACTCGAGTCTGCAGGTGGGACACATATTCAGAGCAACTCATTGAATTTCAGGGTAGTCCACGTTCTGGAATTACCAGGCTAAGAGATACACACCGGCGAAGGAAATGGAAACATAATTTAAATGGATAAAGAAGTAATGGAAAGAAATTAAACAGATGGTACAGGACAGACAAGCTTGACATGAACTAGATAACGCCCGATACACCACAAGGATATGAAAAGTAATGATTAGAGGAAAAATTCGTTGTGTTATCGCTGGTGTTATATAGGTTGTATTTATAAGTACAAATAGTTGCATAACAGATACAGCCGTAGAGGAGTTAACTATTAAAGTCTTTGCTATAATAGTCCTCGGCTTTATAAAGTGGGATGACCGGTTTCCTTCCTCGTTGCCTTTGCCTTCCCTAACAAAAGAGTAGTGTCAGGAACCCATTTACAGCTGGGTAAAATGGAGCGTGAGGCTACCCGGTTTAGAACCCAGTAGCTCTGTTCCGAGAAGCAAGCGCTCTTATAACTCCTCTTATGGAACCGACAGTCTTGAATGACATGATCCACTTTTTGTTTGCCTTCCTCGCGTGGACACATATCTGTCTGTCCGAATGTTAATTTGTTGACGATACTGTATTAGAGACTGCAGTGGCCGGTTCTCAGACTAAACAAAATGTTTGTAGTGAGAGCACCATCAAGTTTCTAAACCATCAAGTTTCTAAACCATCAAGTGTCTAAACCATCAAGTGTCTAAACCATCAAGTGTCTAAACCAGCGGTCGGTAACCCAGGAGAGGTGGGGAGTCTACTTTAGAACCAATGACCTCTCTAAAGATCTTACTTGATAAATCAAAGCAATTTTCAGAGTATTTTAGAATCTGGAGTAAGTGCAGTTTTTGTTTTGTTTTTGTTTTTGGTAACTTTTATCTCTGCCGTACGGTGTCCGTGTTGCACTTTCATAAAACAGAACGGTAGAAAATTCAAACTAAATGACATTTGACCCAATGTTAACTTCATTCCAAACAAAAGATTGATTTCCATCTTACGCATTTCACGAATAAATAAATTTTAGCACACTAGCTGGCGGGTTTTCACTAGCAATGTTGTGAAAGTACCAATAGACACGAGTGTCGCATAACGCGATTGGGAAGCGATATCTAGGTAATCAAAACATAATGAAACGCCGGCTAGATTGTGCGCTAAAGTTCAGCCAATGGGAATAAAGTTAGTTCAAGGCATGATCTTAGACTGTTAGAGTAAAAAATATGGAAGGAGAGAATCGTAGATTCCTGGATGCGTTTCCATTAACAGTTGAGACCAACTAGAGGATTTTTTCTGATAAAGCTAGTCTAGTTATATAGTACAGAATTGGAGCTTTATTCTGACACCTGTATCATCGTTGTGTGAGCAGTATACACGGAGAAAAAGGAGTTTGAAGGCAGAGTTATTTGCAGTGTTTCACTGTTTCGGCTGCCTTGGGAAGAGATACAAGGGTAAGAAGTCAGAGAAAGTTAGCTATAACGATAGATCCAAATCGTCTGAGTTGAACTAGCTTTGAGTGAAGCAAATCGGTTGGATATTAACGGAGAAAGGCCCATTGGAAGTTTTAGAACAAGCACAGTTTGTCTAGGAACGACAGATTCGTGAAGTATTGGAAGGAACGATGGATGAAAAGTAACAGCCAATCAGATCGTTGATCACTATTTGCCGGTTGTTAGTTTGAAAGAATAAAAGGGGAGACAAATCTTAGGAAAATCACTCGCCGCCATAATTGAATCAACGCAGATGTCAGAGTTCACCACCCTAGCGTCTTTGCCATCCAACGGTGTGTGCAGCCTGTCAAAGATTTTAGAAACTCTGTGTGTATTCTGGATTGAGGGTAAGAGTGATCTAAGTATAAATATGTATATACTATTATTTGTGCGCATATGGGAAGGGTTGTGTGTGTAGATTCATCTGGAATAAGTATTGGAGGGAAACCGCCATTTTGTGCTGTGTAATTCTTTATGAATTAAATCAGAAGAAGGTATGGAAAAGGTAGAACAATTTTCAGAAGGCTAAGTAAGACTTTTCTGATTACTGGATGGGACAGGACTAGCAAGAACACTGAAAGAATAGGAGGAAAGGATTAACTGTGTAATTTGAGTATATAGTTAAACATTATACCAAGGCCTATGCTATTTCCGTGAAGTCAATCATGGACGAGAAGGGGAATTGAGTTTAAGGAATGATATGTAAATAATTATATAACAATAAAGGCCTATACATATCACTGAAGAGTAATGTGTAAATGGAAGGATTTAATGCACTGGAATAATGATATCGCTGTTTATGTTAATATATGCTTGTAGTAAGTCACTGAAGTGATCTGTCTAGATTGAATTAACAAATGTTTTCTGATGTTTTATTTACCTCTCACCTGTATTAGAGAAAGATTTTGCTGGAAAGATAGTAGCCCAGAACTATTTTGTGTTACAGGTCAGATCATATCATACTAGACTGTCAACCAGGCAGAAGTTTGTGTATACCAGTGATAGCCATAGAAACAACACATCACCCAGAATATACAACAGATCAGGACTGGTAACCCTAATGCATGGGCATTGCCAGCCACTGTCCACATCTGGTTGACAGCTCGGTAGAGTCCACAACGATAAGTGCCAATCAGAAAGGCTGAGATCTATATATATGGTTCACCACACTTATAGTAATATCAGATTATGAGACCAAACTTTGTTAAGATCATTATATCTGTAAAGACAGAATCATTAATACCAAGTGACTAATTGAAAAGTTAAGAACAGTGATTCACAACAGTTAGCTCCAGTCAAGGCCACAGTGAATGTCAGTACAAGGGACAATATATATATATATATATATTGATTGTAAAGTATTAACACCATTGAGGAAGGAGTCAGTGGCAATCTGTGTGTAATTTTTCAATTGTGTGTTACACCTTTCTTATATTGTAAAATTTCATCATCATTATTTTGATTTTCATGCCATTTTTCTATTTACAAAAAGATAAAAGAATCATTAACTGTAAATACAATAAATTATTCAATTGTACCCAGATCTGTGAGTAACTCATTTCAGTTTGCTTTGATGTTACTTTTAGTTGATTATTTTCCCTAGACACATACAACATACAATCACATAGGATAGTCTTAGAGAGGGACAAGTTAGAATAGGGCTTTTCATTATTACCATCTGGGCCTGAATTCTTCACAGTCTAACTATTACCTATGACAACCATACACCACTGCTCATTTCTGAGAATGGGGTATTGCTTTTAAGACCAGTAATCGTATCTGGCAGCTAGACGTTGTATCATCTAATACATCTTGTTGTCTGCTAACATCTACACAAATGTACCTCTCGCTACAACGGGGACACAGCACTTTTAAGCTCAAAGAGAGAAAAAAACTAATTCGAAACTTATCTAAGTGAAAAATTATTTCCACCATCCTCCAAAGAGAAATCTACCAAGTCATACCTAGGGATCTACCGACAGATAAAGATCGAGCGGTTGCCGACCCCTGGCCTAAACTGTCCACAACTACGCCTGTAAAGCAGACAATTGTCTGTAAAATTGTGGTTGTTATATAGTTTTAAAAATAAGGGAAGAAAAAGAAACAAGAAAATGGAAATAAACAGTACAGAGACTGAACGGAATCACTTAAAATAAAAATAATGTTTCAACAGACAAAGAATAACGGAGAGCTACAAAAGGGATTAGTGAGATTTACGTTAATAAATAACGCACAATTACGTTCTGTGGCAGTTAGCTGGCTTTTATTGCAAATCTTGTGCACAGTAAACCTGCACTATGATACAAGATGCTCTGTTACCATGGAAACAAAGAGAACTGTCGACGCTGCGAGACCTCTTAAAAAGTTAAGATGTCTGATACGACAAACGTAGAAACTGGTCTTGCGCGCACACAAAATGGAATAGAAACACTGAGCGGTCTACGCATCAACCGACTCAGAAACAGAGAGGCAGACACGTGTACAAACAGATGAATAAATGAACAAATGCGTAGATATAAAGACAGACTGACAAACACAGAAATAAAAGGGAGGCGGATAAAGAAATAGATAGACAGGCAGAAATTAGACATACAGATACACAAATAGACAGAAAAACAGTCAGACGGACTGGTGGCTGAACAGTTGGACAGAAAGACAGACGAACGGACAGGCAGACGAACGGACAGGCAGACAGACCGACAGACGGACGAACAGACAGACAGATGGATTGTAAGGCAGACAGACAGACGATCAGACAGACAGACAGATAGATAGATAGATAGATAGATAGATAGATAGATAGATAGATAGATAGATAGATAGATAGATAGATAGATAGATAGACAAATAGATAGATAGATAGATAGATAGATAGATAGATAGATAGATAGATAGATAGATAGATAGATAGATAGATAGATAGATAGATAGATAGATAGACAAATAGATAGATAGATAGATAGATAGATAGATAGATAGATAGATAGATAGATAGATAGATAGATAGATAGATAGATAGATAGATAGATAGATAGATAGATAGATAGATAGATAGATAGATAGATAGATAGATAGATAATGAGACAGACAAACAAACAGACAGACGGACAATACTGTTAAATTGAAGCATTAATATGAGGATTCTTCAGACTTAACCGAACTCTGTTATTAAACAATCTTAGAGCTACAAAAACATTACGTTTAAGTGCCTTCAGATCCTGCAGTGTAAACATAATACAAATCCTTATTAATCACAAACAAATCTCGCTGGTCGCTAAAGCTAATATTCGTTTTAGTTATGCTGCGATCAGAGCATTTGGATTTTCACATCTCTGTCTTCTACTTTTAGCACACATATGTTAGCCTTTTAGGGGGTCGGAGTGGCTAACGGGTATAGAGTCCGCCTCGAATTCTGGAGGTACCGGGTTCGATTCCTAGTAGAGGGAATATAATTTATGGAATTTATTTTCAAAACCAGTGGTCCTAATGATGGGTAGTGATATCGGATGCCTAGCCTTCTTGGATAAGGGCGAAAAAATAAAAAGAGGTCCCGTGTGTAAGTTGCGTAAGTTAAAAATCCCACGGCAGTTGGAAATCGTAAAGAGTAGGCCTATCAGGCGGCTGCCCTGGCATAAATTAAAAATTAGAAACCTACCCACCACAAAGGTATTTGAATAATGTATGATTCCTATATACACACACTGGGATTCTCTCCGGTGCTACGGAGTTCGTGTACTGTGCTGAGATCCTCCTGGTGTGATCTAAGGGAGGAGATCGGAGCACTGATGGAGTTGTCCGTGTGCAATGAAGATAGTCCTTACAACCAAAATCAAACTATATAAGTCTTTTATAATGCGAGTAACGCGGAAATAGATTCACAGACAGTGGTTCTCAAAGTAATTATACCGGTACACACAAACAAAATGTCCCGTGTAGTCGAAGGGTCTGTGCAGAAACAAAGCTAGAATATCACTACTGCACCCTCATGCATGTCGTACAAGGCGACTAACATGAGGTTGTCCATGAGACTAGCAACCTCATCATGTCCAGGAAATTGCTACAGAAACCACTACTACAAGAAGATATGAATGATGTGGCCGACGCTTATAGCAAGGGGGGGCCCAGCTACAATGGTGGTGCGGTGCTCTATAAGGAGTTAAACGGAGAATGATAATGTTAGATAGATATAATGTCGTGGAAACAGAAACAAAGAGGGTGGTTCCGGTAGAAATGATGCGGGTAAACAAACAAATTGGTAATCAGGAGCACTTACATGTACAAGGGGGAAACAAAACGTGCAGCGCGCGTAACAACCGCGTGATCTTCGTTAGGGAGAGAACGTTTTAAAAACAAGAACAGAAAGAGTTAAAAATAATCTACGTCCAGTCCATAAAATAACAATGCATGGGGATGACAGCTTATGAAGCTTTTTTTCCCCCTGCAGGTTTAGCCTTCTTGTGGCCAGGCACGTTGCTTTCAACCTAAACTTAAGTCCGTTGGATATACCTTGTATTAGAGCACAATTTGTCATTAAAATATAAATAAACTCTGTTAACTTGAGTACAGCGTTAGATTCCAAGTCCTGAAAAGGACTAATAGTTTCTATCTGCTACATAAAGTCCTGTTAGGTACGCCAAAGCTGCTCGTACCTCTTCAGTGTGTAGCGAACACCGGCTGTAACAAGAAACAAGTCAAGCATAATCTTGCAGGGGTGGTTTCTGAAGCGTTTTGTTTTGCACGATGACATTACCAACCCCATGCGCAACCTGATATTAGTCGACTCTTACGACATGCGTGAGGGATCAGTTGCTAACTCTGTCTCTTTTAGAGACTCGCAGAGACTATTTTCAGCCGTGAAAGCTTGAGCATTTCCATATTATTGCATTCTGAATATAAATGTTCCTCGTCCTAGAACATTAAAATCAACAATACACCATAAAACTGGGTCGCCAACCAGACAATCCCGATCTATCAGTAGATCCCATTTGATAGATCTTTAGGCAACTGCGGCGAAAATAAAACGACTTTTTAAACTAGGGAAATTTCGGACTAGACCTCTCCCGCTGACATTTAAAATCGCGGTGTCACTGGAATTAAAGGTACTTTTTCAGCATTCCCAGTGAAAACTCTTGGGCTGGCTACTAAAATATATTCGTGAACTTCATGAGATAGGAACGCGACTTTTGTAATTATAAAGTTCATAATTTCTCGCCCCCCACTTTTTGCTGAAATATTATATATATATATATATATATATATATATATATATATATATATATATATATATATATATATATATATATATATATATATATATATGGTAGATCTTTAGAGGGCTCGGCGTTAATAAAGTAGAACCTAAAGCTCCTGGGTTGCCGATCACTGCCATAAGATATGAAATAAGATAATCCGCGACTAAAATAAAATCAAGGAGTACCAACATTGGGAGGTTTAGGTTGTGTGAGGTGCTTGGCAAGCGTGAAGGTGGCCCCTTTTAAAAAAAAATCCTTGTTGTATTGACAAGCACATATTTGTATGCAGGGCCGGTGTAGGAGACAGACATGATATCCGAAAATTGATTGGCAACTTATTTTATGGGGTGGGGGGGGGGGGGGGCCACAAAGCCTAAAACCGTCACTGAGAGCGGAAAACAAATATAAAGAGAACATCGCACATTGTTAACCGACCGCATCGTGGCCCAAAAGCGTATCAAGGGCAGCAACAGTTAAAATCGGACATGTGTGATTCTAGATATTATCTCCCATTGCGAAGGCAACAACAAACAGAATTTGACAGAATCTACATGTGAAAGCTAAGCGGAAAACCGTAAAAGTTGGAATTGAAGTTACAGAATATGTAAAAAAAAAAATGTGCTGTTAATTTTAAAAAATAACAACAATAATGGTAATAATTTGGTGAAAAATTTAGGGAAGAACACATCACAAGAACCCAGAACAACTGAACACATCACAAGAACACAGAACAACTGAACGCAGAACCACTGAACACAGAACAACTGAACACATCAGACGAACACAGAACAATTGAACACATCAGACGAACACAGAACAATATACAACTAATGTTACGAAGCAGATGACACAATAGACCCGAGCCTCACCTTCGCCAGAAACTTTTCCTCTGAGTTGGAATCCGTAGAACGCTCGTGCTTTGAACTCTGTGAATAGCACTTTCTGAATTATGGTGCTGCAATGGTGCCACTTTTGCAGCCACGTTGCTAGAAATATTTGGTCTGAAATTTTTTAACGGGTTCATTTTATCCGCTTTCTGTCTAACCCAGCTGTAAGTTTTGAACTTTGAACTCGGAATTAAGTTACGTTTATCTGCGAACGCTATTTACATCGTTATCTACTCCGCATATGTATATGCATGGATAAATTAATAAAGGTGGAAAAATTTAAAAAGTGATATTATGCTGTGATTGTTAAAGTCAAAGTAGTTGTAACTATGGAACTGTTAGGGCGAAAATAATGGGGGCTGTTTTGGAAGGAAGGACTGGAAAAGGGGTTGGGGTTTATCGTGTGACAAAATTCCAAGCTGTAATCACAATACTTTAGGCTGCTTCAAGATCTGGAAGTTAGAAGTTTGAGGTGTAATCCAAAACATGGCATCGCTCAGTTTAATTTTAAAAAAATAACAACACATAATGCAATAATAGGTCTAACCCCCATGGTGAAAAAGTTTAAAATGAATAATATTATAATTTGACACAGAAAAAATTAGGAAGAAGAACAAAATACCCCAACATCGTCACAAGAACCCACCCGGAACAAACAATCCCTGAAAACATTCACAATCACACCCTGTTCTCCCCCCAACTAACCGCCCCCCCCAATTACCACTGATATCCAACAACCCTGAACGCAGAACCACTGACCTTACACATACAACTGAACACACATCTGACGACAACACACTCACAGAACAATTGAAACATCAGACGAACACAGAACAATATACAACTAATTTTACGAAGCAGATGACACAATAGACCCGAGTCTCACCTTCGCCAGAAACTTTTCCTCTGAGTTGGAATCCGTAGAACGCTCGTGCTTTGAACTCTGTGAATAGCACTTTCTGAATTATGGTGCTGCAATGGTGCCACTTTTGCAGCCACGTTGCTAGAAATATTTGGTCTGAAATTTTTTAACGGGTTCATTTTATCCGCTTTCTGTCTAACCCAGCTGTAAGTTTTGAACTTTGAACTCGGAATTAAGTTACGTTTATCTGCGAACGCTATTTACATCGTTATCTACTCCGCATATGTATATGCATGGATAAATTAATAAAGGTGGAAAAATTTAAAAAGTGATATTATGCTGTGATTGTTAAAGTCAAAGTAGTTGTAACTATGGAACTGTTAGGGCGAAAATAATGGGGGCTGTTTTGGAAGGAAGGACTGGAAAAGGGGTTGGGGTTTATCGTGTGACAAAATTCCAAGCTGTAATCACAATACTTTAGGCTGCTTCAAGATCTGGAAGTTAGAAGTTTGAGGTGTAATCCAAAACATGGCATCGTCTTCGGTTTGGGTTTCGTCACCTGAAATTAGATGAAAGGAAAAGGTTAATTGAATAATGCAAGGATGAAGAGTTTAACTTTCATGTTATGAGATAATATATTGACAAGAGCATTCTGATAAATCGTCACAACTACTCTTCAGCTCCCTGAGGAGTATAGACCTTCAACCAATTCATGCCACGCCCTCTTGTCCTGTCATATCCGCTAAAAGTCTCTTTATGTCTTTTTTATTCCTTTTATTTTCGTACCCTTTTATCTGGGTCTCCAGTTCTCTTCTGTGAGTGTTATTTGTTCTCCCCCCTTCTTTCTTAACACGGGTACTCCATAATAAAAACTGCCTTATAATGCTTTCAACAGGTTTTCTCAATGTATCCATCCCCAACGAATTCTTCTCATCTTTTGTCCCACTGGCACTTGTCTCGTTCTCGTCATCAGCATCATATCAATGATCTAATTATACCATGTCAATCCTTCTATTCTACGCAAGCACCCATTTATTAAAGTCTGTGACTTCTTGCTTGTTTTTTTTTAAATTTTATTGTTAGTTTTGATAAATATATAGAACAATAAATTAACGGAGCTTCCCGATAAACGCATTTCCCGTTGTGAAGAGCACTACACACTTAACAGAACAAAAATTTAAAACATGGTCGGGTAGGGTGATGGAGTGTATAAAACATCATCGACTAAGAGAGAAGATGGACTGGATTGAAAAATTGTGTAACAAAAACAAAATAAAAAACAAAAAAACCAAAGAGCAACGTATGAAAAGAAAGAAAGAAAGAAAGAAAGAGACGGTGCCGCAATTAAAAAAACAAAACAATTTATACTAATAAATTATTTTGACGAGTAGTAGTAGTAGTAGTGATAGCAGTAATAAGTGTAGCTTTGTTGTTGCAATAGTAGTAGTTGCTGTAATAATAGTAGGCATTATTCTAATAGTTATAGTTGTTGTTGTTCTTGTTGTAAATGTAGCGATAGTAGTGGTTTTTGTAATAGTAGTAGTAGTAGTTGTTGTACTAGTAGTAGGCGAATTTTTGTAAATATAGTAGTTGTTGTTACTACTGGAGCATAAGTAGTCGTAATAGCAGTAGCTGTTGTAATAATAGTAGTAGTATTAATAGCATAAGTAGTAATAATAGCATAAGTAGTAGTAATAGCATAAGTAGCAGTAATAGCATATGTAGTAGTAATAGCATAAGTAGTAGTAGTAGTAGCATAAGTAGTAGTAATAGCATAAGTAGTAATAATAGCATAAGTAGTAGTAGTAGCATAAGTAGTAGTAGTAGCATAAGGAGTAATAACAGCATGCGTCGTAGTAATAGCATAAGTTGTGGTAATAGCATAAGTCGTGGTAATATCATAAGTCGTAGTAATAGCATTAGCTGTTGCAATAATAGCAGTAGTATTAACTGTTGTTGTCATAGTAGTAGAAGAAAACAGAGCAGAAAATCTAGAGAGGTATGAGGGGAAGAACAAGGGGAGGCTTAGCAGAAGAAGAACGGAAGCAGGAGAAGAATAATGTGGGAAGGAGGAGGAACAGAAAAGAGAGAAGAAACAAGAATAGTAGTAGGAGGAGGAGGAGAAGAATAGAAGAAGAGTAAGAAGAAGGCGGAGAGGACGAATAAGAAGTACAATAACAAGATGAAGGAAGGCGATAAATAAGGGAAAGGAGAAGATCACAAGATGAAATAGACCTTGGAGAATAACCACATGAGGAGGAGAACACAAAAGGAAGAATAGGGAAGGAAGAAGGAAGAGAAAGACAAGAATAACGGAAGAAGAACTAGAAGGAGGAAAGGTAGATACAAGACCAGGAGATAAATTATAAGACGACTAGGAATGAGAATAACAAGAGGTAGATGAATGATGGAAGCAGAAAGAAGAAGAAGACGGAGAAAAGAAGAATAATAATTGGAGAAGATGAAAAAGAGAAGAGGAGGATAAAACAAAGGAGGAGTAGTGGACGCAGAAGAAACAGAAGAAAAATAATAGCAGGAGGAGAACAATAAGGCAAGGATTAGAAGGATGAGCGGGAGTAAAGAAGGAGATGGGAAAGGAGAAGAAAGAAAAGAAAGAAGATAATTCAAGAGAAGGATAAAGAGACGGTGGAGATGATGTAAATGTCTGTCTTTATTCCCCTATTTATGAGTACAAACACTTTCTCCTCATCAACCAATCCTAATATGTACTTGTCACTTCTCTCAGCAAGCTCTGTTTCTGTACTTGTGTTTGTTTATCTCATCATCATCAAGTTCCTTGTCGCTACCTATGGAGCATGGAGCCACCACCACAGCTGGAAGTCTGCAACAATCACATTCACATTCTTTCTCAGTGATGGTTTCTATAGCAACTTGTCTTACATGATGAGGCTGTCAGCCTCATTCACAACCTTATGTTAGTCCCCTTATACGAGATGCTTGAGGCAGCGGTAGTCATTCCTACTTCTTTCACCTTTCAACTCCTCAAGGATCATCAGTGCCGTCTTAAGACATGGGCACTCTGGTCAGTGCTCAGGGGCCCCACGATTCTAGGGGCCCCATGCTGGGGTGTTGCCATATTGTTCATAAGGCATCATTTTTATTCCCGTGGGTGGGTAGGTCTGGTAGGGGCCCAGTGCATTGCTTTTGTCCAGGGCCTACAATGCTGTTAAGACGGCCCTGAAGAGCACAGACCTTCAACAAACTCACGCCAGGTCTTCCTGCCCCGTGTCATCAGCTCAAGGTCTCTCCATGTTTTTTCTATCCCCTGCATGTTTGTTTCCAGTTATCTGTTCCATTTCTTTGATCTTCCAGACCTCTCTTACCCTAGGGATTTCAGAACAAGCGGCCACGTGTTCCTACGGCGGAGGTATCTGTGGGTATTTGTTTTACACGATCAGGTTGCCAGTCGTACGCATAATCTCATTAATCAACTCTTGCGATATGCGTCAGGGAGATGCTGCCCCATTTTCTTTGTTCCCCCCTCCCCAACCACCACCACCACCATCAGCTACCCGGGGCACAAAGAAAGGAAACAAAACCTAAATGAAAGCTAACTAACTTTCTCACGCGCCCACTAAGGTACGTTTTTCTTTAACTCCACTCACCCTCATACCATTCCCTAATACTGTCACAGCTCTCACCAAAACTTATCACAACCACGGATTATATTTCATCACTGACTCGAGTAATTAGCTTCCAGCGAAGGTTGAATTACAGTGCCCGCGCTGTTGGAATTGAATATTTCCTCCGGGAAAGCGATATCAGAGACAGATGTCGAATAACGTCTGTCTGTATCGTAAGTAAAGATACTCTACCACTGAAGAGATGTTAGCAGGAGCGAGGATGTGAAACGATGTGTGGTGAAAATATGTCACGCATCCTCGCAAATTAAAGTTTATATGAGGTTGCTCAGTTTAGAGAAAATGATAACAAGAGTAGATTTGAACAAAAATTATATATTCTCTCTCTCTCTCTCTCTCTCTCTCTCTCTCTCTCTCTCTCCCTCCCTCCCCCCCCCCCCCTCTCCCCCCCCCACCCTCTCTCCCTCCCTCCCTCCCCCCCTCCCTCCCTCCCTCCCTCCCTCCCGCCCGCCCGCCCGCCCGCCCGCCCGCCCGCCCGCCCGCCCGCCCGCCCCGCCCGCCCGCCCGCCCCGCCCGCCCGCCCGCCCGCCCCCCGCACGCACGCACGCACGCACGCACGCACGCACGCACGCACGCACGCACGCACGCACGCACGCACGCACGCACGCACGCACGCACACACGCACGCACGCACGCACGCACGCACGCACGCACGCACGCACGCACGCACGCACGCACGCACGCACGCACGCACGCACGCACGCACGCACGCACGCACGCACGCACACACACACACACACACACACACACACACACACACACACACACACACACACACACACACACACACACACACACACACACACACACACACACACACACACACACACACACACACACACACACGCACACACACACGCACAGACACCCACACGCGCACACACGCGCACACACACACACAGAGATATATATATATATATATATATATATATATATATATATATATATATATATATATATATATATATATATCTAGTGCAGTTCACTTAAGCAGAATTCGTTTAATTTGAATTTCGCTTAAGTAGAAGCATTTCTGAAGGTCCTGGCCAAAAGTTTTCTTTGGCTTTCTTAAAAAAAACTCCGGTTAAATCAGATTCAGATAACTAGAATTTTTGAATAAGTCGAGGTAACTTTTCAGTCCCAACTCAGATTTTGTCTCGCTTAATCAGATGTACTGTCTTAACCGCTGTCAGAACACCAAATTATACATATGTGCGATTATAAATAATTATGAAATCAAGAGGAATTCAGTCTAACACAAAAATAAGAATCTCCAACTCAAATGTCAAGTCAGTGCCTATGTATGACTCTGAAACATGGAGAACAAACAAAAAGTAAACAAATAAACAACCAAAAAGCTACAGACTTTTATAAATGGATGCTTGTGTAGAATAGAAGCATTGAAATGGTATGGCAAGGTCGCCAATGTGAAAGTGATGACATGAACCAGACAAGTGCCAGTGGAACAAGAGATGAGAAGAATACGCAGGCGATGGCTAGGGCACAAAGTGAGGAAACCTGTTGATAGCATTACATGGCAGTCCTTGTTCTGGAACCCCCTGTGTAAGAAATGCAGAGGTCGACCCACACAAAAAAAAAAAAACGTGGAGAAAAGAACTGGATAAAGAAATGAAAATGACGAGGAAGACGTAGAAAGAACATAAGCTGATGGCACGTGACAGGAGGACACGTGATGTATTTGTTGACAGACCATACTTCTCGCAAGTATGGTGGGGGGGGGGGGGTTGCTAAAGGCTATTTATTGACAGGGATTTTGTCTGCTACCCATCATTATTATTTTGATTAATGTTCATCAGTCATACGCTGGTGGCTAATATTCGGTGCTTTTTTTATTTTTATTTATTTAATAGATTTCCAATTTAAAATTAGATTTCTTGATGATTAGGTTTGTCAAATCTCAATTTTCACTATATTTCCCATTATAATCCATACATGATTTCTTTCAGGTTTATAAAGGAACAAAAAAAAAAAAAAAACTATATTAAATGTCAAGTGCATAAATATAGCTTGTCAAGTACCGTCGGTGTAACGGGCAAAATCAATTGTCCGACATACTCCATATCCCGATGATGTCAGCTAATCGGTAGTTTACTGTATCATAAAATATCCTCCACAGACGCCTTGTGTGGTATGATCTATGTAACGTATAAACAAGTCAACTGCACTGGTCGCAAGAAAGGGAGATAAAACTAGTCAGTATAAAGGGAGATAAAACTCGCTTGAACAATAGGCGACAAGACTAGACTAGCCTAAGTTTTTTGGATTCTTCTTCTTCGTTCGTCCTGAAAAGGACGTTGGTTGCGTTGTGTCTGTTTACACCGGAGCTGCGATATCTGCGCCTTTCGGCCGACACATCCGACTTCAGCATGGCATTTTTTGGGACCGGGTTTGCCTTCCCTCTTCGATCCCTACTCTCTCAGCCAGACTGTAGTGATGCAGCCTGTTTCCAGGACCACCACGTGGAGGTGGAGTAAGGTCTTGGTCAGCTCTGGTTCGCTGACCCTGACGCAAGCAGTCAAGCTATGGGTCGCTGACAGATTCCATGTTAGGTATTGCATGAACACCTCGACAACGAAAAAAATGTTTTAAACATATTGTACATAACATAAAACACATCTTGATATTAACTGAACATTTCTTTTTTTTTCCCCCTACTTTCTTTAGATTCAAACGTTAAAAAGACAAATTGTGGTCCTCTGACCTACTATCGGGACGCACAGTGTAATAACTACTTCATTCGTTTGTCCTAGCTGTTACCTGAGCGCTAGATATCTCACTGCTGTAAACAAATTTGTTATCCTACAACACACTACATTGTGTCAACACGCTATTTTAAACGTGTATTTGTTTTTATTTTTAGCTATGCAGACTACAGTAGTGGTTCTCAAACCGGTAGAAGTGGATAGGTGTCGCCAAAAATGCTTTCGTTAATTACGATTAGATTTTTTTTTCTTTCTTATGTTATGCCCAATAAGAAGAATCGATCCACTACTGGAGGACAATTATGGTCTGGCATCTGCGGATATGATAATATGAAACTCTATTTAGAGATTTACAACAAGAGGTAATCTGATCATCAGAAGTAGTCCCCTCGTCAGACAAGTTCTTTAGTCTTTTGTTTGTTATTTGTGTATATTTAAAAAGAGTAAGTTCATTCGGTGAAAGTAGGCGGCGGGTATATGAAAGTTGATAGTACATCTTACCAGGACTAAAAGGACAAAGAGAACTGCCTACGTCACGGCAACAAAGTCTTCGTTGGGGACAAACGGATGTCAACAGAAGAGAAAGTTAAACATATATAAAATAGGTGGGACTAGCAGAAATGGACGTGAGAGAAGATGCATCCGTCGTATGTACAACCAGCGTGCTACAGGTACAATTAGCATTCATAATCTTCGACATTTGCTGAGGGAGACTCAGCACCTATGGGTTTGCCCGGAGTGCAGTGAGGTCGATTCTGATTAACAAAAACAATAACAAAATAAGTAAAAATCACGCGATGCGTGAACGGAAATAGCTGATGATTATTTCGTGAAAACTGAAATATGAGCGACATGGGGAACGTAGCAGGCTTTGATTGTCTCCAACACAAAATTATAAGTGTCGTCTGGTTCATTAGCTCAGATGTGCTGAAAATCATTAAGATAGAGCTCATTTTCCATTCACAGAAATATTCTTTTTTTGACTGATATATTTTGAACGGTTAATATATCTACGATTATTACAAACATATTACGTCTCCTATGTTTGGCGAATTAAATGAAGACATGATGGCTTTGCAGAACTGACAGATGATCCATGCTCTATTGTGAGCTAAACGGAAATACTGATGAATATAATTACAACCCTTACAAATATACTATATTTCCCATAGTGGGGATATTTGCGGACACCCTGTATATTATATTAGCGATTTATGTTAGTAGGAGTTCGCGAGATACGCTCTATCTTTCAAGGGGGCCTGCGTTTTACTATATTTTGAGAAACGCTGACTAGAGTCCAGGAACTAATGACTTATAAAAACATTGTCAGACATGATTGAAGGGACATAATCAATAAGCAATGAGTATAGATGGGGTATTTTTGGCGCACAAATTTTAAAAGCTGAAGTTAATGATGTTGTGGTAATGATGCTGGGTGGAGTATGGTGGTATACTTAAGGTGGTAGTGTTTGCGGTACTGGTCGTAATTAACAGTACTCATAGCGCTGATATTAATAGTTGTTAGTCAGTGTTTCCGTCCACTATTGCTGTGAAAGACCGTGTGGAGCAGACATTTCCGTTCTTGAGTCTAGTGTGTTGCGCTGGCTTATGTGAGCCCATGTTACTGCAGGATTTCTGTAACATTGTCTATTCAACTGCCCCTCTGTACCCCAAAAACCGAATCTTATACTGTTGTAGGCACGCTGTGGTAACTTCTTCTTCTTCTTCTTTCGTTCGCTTGAAATATATTGTCTATATCTGCAATGTTGTTTCTTGTATAAACTTCACTGTCTTTTGTAGTGCATACAGAGGTCCGTTATAGTTTTGCTTCCAGTGTTGTTTCTCTGGGCCAGTAGGTTTGCCTCAATATATCATATTCGGGGCAGTCTTGAAGTATGTGCTCTGCAGTCTGGGGTGCCTGTCCACATGTACACATGGCTGAATTGCCAATCTTAAATTTTTTATACATGTGGCTGCGGAGACTAGGTCAGCATAAGTTATGTTCTTGATCTATTTCCGTGCTATAGTGTTAAGCGAGCCATTACCTGGTGTCTCTGGACTCCTCTACTCCTCAGTATTTTTCCGTTGTCACGATGTTTTCAGGTGCACCTTTTCTAATTGCATGTGCAGTGAACGTCGCTTGTCCTCTTCTTATATTTATTTATATATTTCTTTGTTTACTAGCTTCAAGCAATCTTCGTTAGTCATCTTATTCTGTCAATGAGATTCCAAACATTCTTCTAAGAAAATCTCTGCTGCCTCAAGCAATGTTTTGCAAATATTTGCTCTGTGTCCAATGGTCACTTCCATGCAATAAAATTGGTTCGATGTAACCCTTCAGGACTCTTTTTCTTGCGGTCAAAGATAAGGATTTATTGCACAGGAAATTTGTTGAAAGCAGTTGTCGGCTTGAGGCTGTTGATATCTCCGTAGTTTTTTTTCAGGTATGGTACAGGTGATGGCCATATGTGTTTTCTCTGTTCCTCATATGTTGGGCACCTTTGAAGCAGATGTTCAGCTGTCATTTTATCGGTGTCACAGTTACACTTATCAGTAGTTCCTATCTTTAACTTGTTGAATAGATCCCTACTTGTTGTGGCTTGTGCGAAGTCTGAAGTTTACCACTTGTTCTCTTCTGCTAATCTGGTAATATGCATCAGTATTTTTTTTTATTTCGTGGCCTGGATAATCTGCCTTCCACCTGCTCCTGTATCTGCGCTTGATAAAACTCTTGGCCTCTTCATAAGTTATGCTTGCGTCAAGTTGAGGTAACTTTCCCCCTTCCTTTGCCAATATGTCAGCCCCTTCATTTCCGGGAATGTTGCAGTGAGATGGGATCCTCAGTATCACGACTCTTTTGATTTGCTGACATAGTTTGTGAAATGTTACTCTTAGGTCATCTAGGTCGGCATCGTTGACAAATTATATTCTTGTGTTGTTATGTATTTGAATTTATGGGATTTTCAAAAAGTTGTTCCATTTGTTACTTTGTTCCATTTTTCACTTTGTTCCATGTGTCACTTTGTTACATTTGTCACTGTGTTCCATTTGTCACTTTGTTCCATTTGTCACTTCTCTGCATACCTGTGGGGTCCTTTCTCGCTACCTTTGTATTTCCCTGGCTCAAAAGCAGGATCAGTTATCCATTTATAGCTCAGCAGACTTGAGCGTGACGCTCGTCATCATCAGCTGCCATCTCTACATGGAAGGTCGGCTGCGATCGATCCCCAACCTCGTCTTGCTCTTGTCTTGATGGTGCACTCTAGCGTGACGCTACCAGATACTGAAACTTGAAACTTTGCCCCGAAAAGCAAGCGCTAACTTCTCTAGTTGGACACTGCTCAGTTTATTCTACCTTCTTTTAGCTGCTTCTTGATGTAATACATGTTTTTGATTATTCATAGAATTTCAAACATTGGTAGGAGATCAATAAGCAACTTCAGATATGCGGAGTTTGTGAAACAAGTAAACAGTATAAGTCATGAATATGGATTGGACACTAACATTAAGAAGAAAAAAAATTTGATGATTAGCAAAGCAGGCAATACACCAACGATAAAGATAAGAATAAATGGGAAAATCCTGGTACAAGTCAAGAATTTCTCATATCTTGGTGATATAATAACAGAAGATGACAGATGCGAAATAAATCAAGAAGAGGATAGGAATGGCCCGAACTACATTCAACAACAGAGCCGCGGTAGCATGGTGGTTAGTGCACTGGCTTCCTAGCGCAGTGGTCTATGGTTCGATCCCCAGATGAGGCGGAAAATTTTTAGGCCACAAACGGCTCCTGGGTCGACCCAGCCCCAAATGGGTACCAGAGCTACTCTGGGAAGGTTAAGGCGGCCGGCGTGATGCCGACCACATCACCCCTCGTGTGCCGACGGTCAAGATAATATGGGCCTAACACCATATTCCCAATATGCCTCAATGGGCGTGTAACGGGTTCCTTTACCTTTACATTCAACAACATGAGACAGATACTAACATCTAAATTAATTTAAACTGAGAATCATCAAACGTGATATATTTTCTTCATTACTGTATGATGTAGAACATTGGACAATGAACAAGCAATTAGAAGACATCATTGAGGCCTTTGAGATGTGGATATATAGAAGAATGGGGCGATTATAATGAAAGGAGAAGAAAACAAAGAGGTTCTAGAAAACCTAAGAATGGAAACAGAATAATTGAAGAAGTTCAAAATTAGACAGCAAAATGATTTTGGCCATGTAAAAAGAACTAACACCTTAAAGAAGACCACGATAGAAGGCAGAGTTGAAGGTAAAAGCGCAAGAGGAAAACAGCGCTATAAGTGGAAAGATAACATCAAGAGATGGACAGGAAAGTCTATCAGAGTGCACCATCTAGATAAGACAGAAGATGTTCGAGACCAATTGCAGCCGTCCTTCGATGTGGAGATGGCAAATTGATGATGATGAACACTTCAAATAATTATTTATTACTTCTACCATTCTGATGATCTCTTGATGTTTCATTCTTATAGTAGTAGTAGCAGTGGCAGTAGTAATTAGTAGTAGTAATAGTAATAGCAGTAGTAGTAGTAGTAGTAATAGTAGTAGTAGTAGTAGTTAGCAGCATCAGCAAAAATGGGGGTAGTGGTCGTAGAACAATAGTAGAACAGCAATAGTAGAAGTAGTAGTTGTAATAGCAGCAGCAGCAGTAGTAGTAGTAGTAGTAGTAGTAGTAGTAGTAGTAGTAGTAGTAGTAGTAGTAGTAGTAGTAGAAGTAGTCGTAGCAGTAGCAATAGTGGTGGCAGCAGTGGAACATTAATAATAGTAGTGGTGGTGGTAGTGGTAGTAATTGCAACATTGGGGCTTGTAGTAGTAGAACTGTAATAGTAGATGTAGTAGTAGTAGTAATACTGGTCGCCGTAGAAAAATAAACAGTAGCAATATAAATATAAAGAGTAGTATTCGTTTTTAAATTGCTAATAGTGCTAGCAGCAGTAGTAGTAGTAACAGTGGCAGTAGTAGTAGTTGTTGTAGCAGGGTGGTGTTGGTAAGAGTATGGTAGAGGCAGCAATAGCAGTAGTAGTAGCAGTTGTAGTAGTGCTGGTGACAGTATGGTAGTATTAGCAGCAGTAATAAGTACTGCTACAAGAAGACGTTGAAACAGAAGATAATGAGAGAGAAAAAAAAACAAGGAGAATGGGGCGATGAATCAGAAAAGAAGATGGAAAAGAAGAGTAGCAGTAGTAGTAATTGTGGTGAAATACATTGATACAGCGATAAAATCCTCCATTATAAATATAAAAGTTAAAATAAAATGTAGGAATAAAATATAGTTAAGATACGCTGCTGCTTCTTCGCCCACGCCACAAGCGCGTTGATTTTGGTAGACCGTACCGTCGTTTTCTAGTGTCATTGAAAAAAACTATTTATAACATGGGGACGCGAAAGGCCTATTCGTTCAGACGGAGTAAGAAAAGGAGGGAAGAAAAAAAAATGATGCCGTCTGCACGCGTTTGAATCTAAGCCTAACATACGCGCGAACTTGTAGTTAGTGTTTGAAATACGATGTAAAAGTAAGAACATGTAGCCACTTGGGTCACGAAAACAGACTTAGCTCTTATTTAGAATGACGTAATTCCCACGTACTACGGGAGAATCTCGTATTTAGCTTGAAATTACTGCAAAAAGACATGAATAGGTTGGATAACAGGAAAAAAATATAGAATTTCTTATTAATAAGTTTAGAATCACAAAAATTAGCTAGTTTAAGAGCTTATCCTTTCCTGATAAATAATATGCTTTAAAATAAAAGGACGGACAGATAACATGGAAGATATTGACAAAAGACTGATTTGTTCAGTGGCAGACTAGCAAACAGATGTTAGTTTTGCATTCACTAAGGTTACATTTTGACGCGTCCTTGAGACGAAGGCAGTAAAAGTACATGTAAACAAGGGGGAGACAAGGCGGGTAGAATCTAAAAATATCTTCGCAGTAGAAAGCTAAGAAGTGAGTGAGAGAAAATTTGAATAGTTTTTTGTAGTTGGGCCCAAAACCAAGTCCAATTTTGGGGAATGACAAGTTCGGACAGACCGACCGACAGAAATACACTACACATTTGACTAAAAATTGGACATTTATTTTGAAATTTTAAATTGTAGAGGGGAAGTACTCTCATTGGACGAAACAGTTAAGATTATTGGAAAATTGGACGGCTCGTTGCCATTTTGTTGAAGACTGTCCATACAAGCAGATCGTTGAGGCTAAGAAGTTTGTCGTCCATTGAATATATGTGCTAATAGTAGTGGGACGCCCTAGTCTAGCCAGCAGCTCAGCTGAGTTTGTGCTATTTCAGCGTATCTGTGTGTTTTCATTTTGAATTGTGGTAAGGCAGAAATTATTAACGTTTTTAGTTAACAATTCTGAGTGAGTGATACTGCCATATAATGAAAAATGATTACGACAAGTGAGTACTTATTCTAGGTCCCCAGCCGACTATTCCAGGGCCTAGAGGTTGAATTATAATATGATGAACTATCAGAAATGTAGAATACAGATGTTTCTTTTCAGGTGGTCAGGTGGAAACATATCACCCACCTTATTATATGGAAAAAAGAGATTAATGAAAATATTTCAGATGCAGTGCAGTCTATAGAGGAGAGGAATGGGAAACTAGTGCTACTTGATAACAGCACTGATGAGATGTGCTGGGTCGGTCAGAGAGATCTGACCCTGTCTTTTATTTCAATGTATTAATGCTTGTAAACATGGTAAATAAAGACTGGGTATGATGCAAATACCCCGACCCGACACTCAGCACTAGTTCCTAAAGACTTTTAGTTTTAGTACCAATATTAGCAAATTTAAATTATGTATATGTACAAGTCTTTCATGTGTTTACTCGATTATATGTAATTCTATTGAAATTGATTCATATTGATTTAAAAGTCCTGACCATAAGAAAAATCTTAGTTCAGGACAAAATAAATTTGAAAAAATTGTAATTTCTAAAATTTAAACACAGTGTTAATTGACTTGATCATAGAGATTAATATTAGTGTTTGTGTGTTTGTGTTTAATTACCAGCACACCACATTTCATTACCCTAGACATTAGACGTAGCTATCAGACATACTAGTCAAGAATAAGTCTGATTGAGGTCGTAGGTGGTAGTAGCAAGGTACTCTGTAAACTCACATAAACTGTTATCCTCAGGGACCTTCACAGCTGACCTCATTCAGTACACTAAGTAAACATAGCAACCACACTTAATAACATCAAAACCCACCACAGTAATAATAATAATAAAAAGGAGAAGAAGAAAAGGCGAAGCACAAGGAGAAATAAAAGCGGCTGAACTTTTAGTACAGGATTCCTCGACTGATAAGTTATTGTCGTAAAAACAGACCCCAAATTACGTGGAAGGAAAATAAATTTACTGCTGGCTAAACAAACATTAGCGCGACATCAATTCGGGCAATCGAGGAATCTGATTTATACGTTATCGCGACAAACTGCTACTCAAACCGGAAATACTAGCAAGCTTAAGTGCATTGACTCACCTCCTTTCAGGGGCATCAAACGTAACGGTATCTTAATGGGTCGTAAACAGTGACCACGAGGCGTTCATTCATTCATCCATTTAGGATCGGTTTTAGTAATTTCAGGCCCAGATTAGGATCATTCTGGTTGGTCCCCCTGGTCTTAAGATTACAATTTTGTAGAATCAAGTTTTATATTAACTTACTGCTAATAAATACAGTAATTGCTTTATTTTTAATACAGTGTAATAACTTATGTAATAGCTTATGTAATAGCTTATGTAATAACTTATGTAATAGCTTATGTAATAACGTATGTAATAAAGTATGTAATAACGTATGTAATAACTTATGTAATGGCGCATGTAATTACGTATGTAATAACGTATGTAATAACTTATGTAATAGCGTATGTAATAACTTATATAATAACGTATGTAATAACTTATGTAATAGCTTATGTAATAACGTATGTAATAGCTTATGTAATAACTTATGTAATAACTTATGTAATGGCTTATGTAATAACTTATGTAATAACTTATGTAATAGCTTATGTAATAACTTATGTAATAGCTTATGTAATAGCTTATGTAATAGCTTATGTAATAACTTATGTAATATCTTATGTAATAGCTTATGTGATAGCTTATGTAATAACTTATGTAATAACTTATTTAATACCTTATGTAATAACTTATGTGATAACTTATGTAATAACTTATGTAACAGCTTATGTAATAGCTTATGTAATAACTTATGTAATAACTTATGTAATAGCTTATGAAATAACTTATGTAATAACTTATGTAATAACTTATGTAATAGCTTATTATCATTCAATTAACAGAGTGCGCTAGTCTGTCGTTGCAAAGGTGCCGCGTTCGATTCACGGTACTGAGACGCTCCAGTCGGAAATGGATACCTGACTTTGCTCCTCAGTTAAAGAAGGAGAAGGCAGTGAGGAAGGGAACTGGTCAACCCACCTCTCGATGCTGGACCTAGTAAAGTGAAGTCTCTAACACTTCACTCCCCTACAGCAGTATCTGGTATGGGACTACCTTTTAATAGCTAATGGTATGTCGTAGACGGCGACTAACATGAGCTTATGAAGGCGGTTGGCAACTTCATTACGTTAAACAAATTGCTAGAGGAAACCACGGCTGCAAGAGGATGTGGATACTTAATGTATGCTTCCTAAAGAGACCAGCTACAATGGTGGTTCCTGTCGTGGAACGAGTTATGTAAACACACTACTTTGTTAAATCCCTATGTCAAGAGCCCAGCCAATCAACGCACAGTTGCTGAGCCGGAATAAATTACAAGAAGTTACGCCAGGAAAAAACTTAAGCCCTGTTTTTTCGGATGTGGGTCGTGGCCATCTTGTTCACGCAAGATGGCGGAAGAAAACTGAATAAATTAAGCTGTACGAGCAAAAGACGAAACTGCAGGAAACCAATCAGCTTGCTCCACCAGGAACCAACCAAAAGCTTTGCTTAAGCATTCACCTACCTATATAATCGGGCGAGATTTTATGCAAAGGCACGCAACACCGAACACGAAGCCAGAGACGACCGACTGTGTGAGAGGAGCTGTCAACCTGATTTATTGCTTGCCTGAGAGCATTGACCTGCAGCCTGCTTCGCTAAGTCGAGTCAAAATCTGGCCTGTTTAAATCTTGGAGGGTAAATATAAATTTACTATAAACTGGTAGGAAAATAGGCCTACAGCAGATACACCTGTATATATATATATATATATATATATATATATATATATATATATATATATATATATATATATATATATATATATATATATATATATATATATATGTTAAATATATTGTTTTAATATGAACGTATCAGTTTACTGATTGTATCTTGGGGGAATTAGGTATAATGATTTTATTTCCTAATATGATTGAATAGACGAAGACTAATAGGACTCATACTTCAATCTATTGTCTCCTATAACTTCAGTCTATTGTCTCAGATAACTCCAAACTGAAATATAACCAAAACAGTCCTTGTTAGGACTCAACCTATTGTCTCCTATTACTTCAATCTATTATCTCAGACCAACTGAAATATAACCAAAACAGTCCTTGTTAGGACTCAACCTATTGTCTCCTATTACTTCAATCTATTATCTCAGACCAACTGCAATATAACCAAAACAGTCCTTGTTAGGACTCAATCTATTGTCTCCTATAACTCAATCTATTGTCTCCTATAACTCAATCTATTGTCTCCTATAACTTCAGTGTTATCTCAGATAAAACCAACTGAAATATAACCAAAACAGTCCTTGTTAGGACTCAATCTATTGTCTCATCTAACTCCAATCTATTGTCCCATATAACTCCCACCTGATATATCACCAAACAGTCCTCGTCTCATATACTCCTATCATAAGAACATAACAATATTGTTAGGATATATGTTACCAGCTAGTATAGCACTTGTCAGAGAGGGCCTGGTATATTATAGGGGGAAGAAAATGGTTGTATCACACCTAGGTGTACATATTATGGGATGTATTCATGTATTGAATGTATTCATGTATTGAATGTATTCATGTATTGAATTTATATTATTGAATGTATTCATGTATTGAATTTATATTATTGAATGTATCCATGTATTAGTTTATCAGAAAGAATGTTTTGCAAGTAGACACCTGTCTTGTCTCGCTATTGCTAAATCATACTGAGCCATGTTGTCATTCATCCTACATGCAGACACTGAGACACGCTCATATCATATACAATAGAAATAGGTGGGCTTGAGGACAGAAATTAGCCCCTATTTTTCCTTGTTACAGGTTTTATTCGTGTCATAAAAACTGAGATCGTGGGTCGTCAGTCCAGCTGCCTGGAACTCCGCAGGAGCATAGAGATTGCACAGAATCTACATCTTTAGTCCCCCTCAGTCTTGGGTGGGCTAAAGGAACGATCTTCAGCCGGTTTTGTGTCAACCAAACCAAGAACTTCTAAGAGATGAGTACACATTAGTACCATTTCTGTCAGCATTGTGAGCAAAAATTAGTGTCAGTGACGAGAAAGTGATTTAGCGTAGAAAGAGACAATAATAACAGCATAGCTGATAAATGTTATATACTTAATTAACAGCACAGCTGATACATTTACTATAAGTGATTAACAGCACAGCTGATATAAATTTGTTTCCTATAATTGGAAGACTTGTAATATATATATATATATATATATATATATATATATATATATATATATATATATATATATATATATATATATATATATATATATATATATAAATATATGTGAATCATATGTAAACTTACAAATCCATTACATTCCATTTTTCAACATTCACCCTTCAGCACAAGAATAGATAGTGTATATACTAAATAAATAATAAGGAAATTGTATTTGAACGACTTGTCAAATTTTTTAAAATTGTTAAGTGAAATCTGTTTCCTTGTTTTTTCAATATCACAGTTAGTTACACAGCGGAGGTGGCACTTTATGTCGGTCTGCAGAAATTCTAGTTTTGTAATTGTCAGTACTATATTGATCTTAGAGCCAAATAAAACCTCACGCCACAGTTCCCAACTCTATAAGTAGCGACAAACAAAATGATGATGATGAATAGCATATATTTATAACATCTAATTGGAAATAATCTTCTTCTTTTTTTTTTTTAAAGCTGGGGTGAGAGCCTGGACGCGGGGTCTGATTGTGCCAAACAGATTAAATCGGCATAAGGCCGACCCTACATTCATTCATCACTGCAGAGAAGTAAGGACGTATGGCTAATTTCCACAACCTAGCACAGCCACTCCATCATTAGCCCCGAAAAGCTACCCGGGGTCTCTGTGGACATAAAGAACGAATCGGCCTAATGTTCCCTAAAGAATGTCAAAAGTGGTGACTAATATAAAGCCTAGAATATGGCTGGCAACCTCATCATGAATAACAGATTGCTGCAGTAACCACCGCTGCAATAATAGATGAATGTTTTGGTGCAAGCTTCTTGTAAAGGGGCAAGCTGTAGAGGTGGCTCTATGCTCCATAAGGAGTGGAAAAGAAAAAGATGGTGATTCATTCGTTTAAAGTCATGCCACTTTATTCCTAATACACAGAGTTTTCTTAATGAAATGTGTGTAACCAATAATGAAACAATCTGACCAGCTTTTCGGGAAAATACGAAAACGGCATGCACTGCACCGTAATCATCATTATTTTCATGGGGCATTTTCCGGAAAATACGGAAACATCGTGAAAGTTTAGTGGAGCACCCATTAAAAGGAACAGCATGCAGTTTAGTCTGTTCATAGTGCACTGACTACTGACCATGACAGGTTTGATCAAAAGATCCATTGAAGTTGAAACGGAATAGAACAGAATGAAACGGAAAAAAAAAATTATAATAATAATTATAATGTCATCAGGACATGCAACAGAAAGACCACATCATAATTCCTTCCCACTGTCATTTGTCGGGTTACTTGCTCGTTTTCTAATGTCTCTAGTACCTTGACACAGCCGTGTGTTCAAACTCTTCCCATGTCATGTGATCGGTTTAACGAAATATGTCTGCCTATCCCACTTTCTCTTCTTCTCTTTCAGTTGACATTACCTGTTGTTGCCAGGTTCTCTAATTGTACTCTCATCATGCCGTGTTCAAATGAGTTTAACTGTCTGCGTCTTATCATGTTGGTTATTATAATGACTCTCTTTGGTTTGTCTGAGCACGCCCTCCTTTGACTGTCTGGCCGTCCAATGTATCCTTTTCATTCTTCTTAGTAACCACATCTCTGCTGCTTCCTGTTTTATCTCCATATTTTCTTTAGTGCCTATGTCTCGTATGCATAAAATAATATACCATATGTGTTTGCAATATGTAATGAAATTGCTTTTATTACAAATAATCTTCTTCTTCAAGTGCCATGACTGATGACGATGATCCTGTGTTTTTCACAACTTCATGACCCAAATGATGTTTGTCAATTCTGTTGGTGACTTCTTTCAATCTTATAGTGTCAGACCTCCCAGTATATTCTCTCTTTGCTGACCTTTATCTTTTTACTTCAATCATTTCTGTTGTCAAAATACAATCCTCTTCTCATAATATCGCCAAAAGATTGCGGATTGTTTCCTTCTATTGTAATAAACTTCCTTGCTGCACTGGCTACCAGCAATAATAAACACATTTAATCTCAACCTCTCTCCCTCTCCCCATCCTCTGTGCCTCTTTCTCTCTTTGACAAACACATAAGCACACATTCAACAAACATTAAATTAAAGCTTTTTAATCATGGATCTCCATATGTGGACTAGTATATTATTTAATCACTAAGAGTTAACATTCAGCGATGGTGAATCTCCATATGTGGCCTAGTGTATTATTTAATCACTAAGAGTTAACACTCAGCGATGGTGGATCAAAGACAAGACAGCTACATTATTTGCCGCGTTTCCATGGCAATAAATAACATGATGTCCACGTAAGAAAAAAGCCAAGTACGAATAAAGCACGTCACAAGTAATTAAATTCTGTATCCCTGACGAGATGATTCTCTTAATTTCTTCTCAGAACTCTTTCTTTCTGTTTTTTCTTTCTTTCTTGCTTTGCAACCATACGTTTATTTTCTTAGTATTGATAAGGTCTTCGTCTGTCACATTCAAGTATTCATTCATTACTTTTTCGCTCTGTACAGAGCACGAACCACAACCGCAGCTGGCCACTTTGTAAGAAGCCTGCATGACAGCATTCATGTACTTTGACATAGGTGGTATCTGTAACAATTTGGTTTATATGATGAAGTTGCTATTGCCTTGTAGAACCTCACATGTGTCGCCTCTTACGATTTGCCTGAGGGGACAGGATAGCTATTCTTTAATGTATCTCCTTAGAGATCCCCTCTCTCCCCTCCCCCGGAACTACAAATGGTCATATTCAGGCATGGTGTGTCAAACTGAATAAGAAAATCTGTACGGAAGACCTAGGTACAGAACTTGACAGACACGAAAACAAAAAGACAAAGAGATAGAATCAAACAGATTTGCCTCCAGCCACCATAAAAATGACTCCATATTAACAAGTATTCAGCTTCGGGGGTTCTAAAAAAAAACATTGTTATCTATCGTAATATCTTCCACTGACCTGGATGTTACGTTTTAACTCTGCATCTCCGTAACGTCGATTAATCGGTTTTTAAAAATAATTTTGTGTGTGGGTCCGACGCGATATGCCAGATCACAGATTAAAAAGTCTGTTTGGTGCACGATTTCTTTAACGACACTAGGTTTTTTTTGTGTGTGTGTGCAACATTCAGGGTATTTATAGATTAAATAGGATTTGATAGTTCATATCATATGCGCTTTGTAATTGTAGTTGTCTGGTTTAAAAAGAAAGAAAAAATCGGTATCTGACAATGTGTCACTGAATAAACTTTGATAAGGTCATTTTATAAACATGGCAGCGGATACAGAGCTCAGGCAGAAGCTATGGGTCTTGTCGTGACGCAGATACAAAAAAATTAGCCGTTCCAGGATTGCTCACTTTCTCAAAACACTGGCGCCAGAATCGGGTGGAAAGAAACTGAGGGCGAACAGTACTAATTCTTGGCATATCTGAATTATTGACCTGCGCAGGTCCTGGCGAAGCGTGAACTAGCAGATGGCTGAAGACGCTATCGTGCAGCTATCTGGAAGAGTGCTAGCCCATCAGCCCAGTTCCTGGTAGCCAGAGGAAGTCAAAAGCATCCCTTCCCCACGCTACACTACATGACTCTACTCTACTCTAGTCTACCAGCCAACACCATACTGAACAGGCACTAGCAATGGAGACAGCTAAGTCATTTTAAAACCGCCACAGAAAATCAAATTATACTGGCTAGCCAATGATTAAAACTTTATTATTGAAACTTTTATCCCAAAAACGGACAGAGGCAGTAACATTTTGTTTTTCCTTAAAGTGAACCCGTACTTTAAATATATTTCTTAGTAACTATTAACAATAGTTTTTTTTTTCTTTTATGCTCAATTTCTTCTTTCTTCTTCTTCGTTCGTCCTGAAAAGGACGGTGGTTGCGTTGTGTCTGTTTACGCCTAAGCTGTGATATCTGCACCTTTCGGTCGACACATCCGACTTCTGCACGGCATTTTTTAGGACCGGGTTTGCCTTCCCATTTCGATCCACACTCGCTCAGCCAGACTGCACAGCTGCAGACTGTTTCCAGGACCACCACGTGGAGGTGGAGTGCGGTCTTGACCAGCTCTGGTTCGCTGGTCCTGACGCAGGCAGTCAAGCTATGAGTCGCTGACTGCGGTCTCTATTGCTGCGTCTTGAGGTCCCTTATGCTCAATTTGATAAATGTGGTTAACAATGGCCTTTTTTTTTTCTTTTTTTTGACAAATGTTAAATTTGTCTGTATTAAATTTTTCCACATATTTTACCATTTACTGTAAACGTTGGAGTTGTATTGGTGAATTATAGTTTTTGTCCAGAATACTAAATTACTAACATCCACTCCATCTTTCTGTTTAAAATCTACTGTAGCTACTTTGTCATCTATATCGACAGTGAGTGGGTGGGTGTAAGTGAGGCAAGTGTCGCCAGAGTTAATTACTAGATTACAGCCCTAACAGTGTGTATCACGTGGGCCTACCTGTTACTTTTCTGTAACCTTTTTTACACTTCTCTTCAACACAATAGTGTCCTTCTGTCCTCTGTCAGTCTATCTGGAGCGAAAACTCTGAGCCTGTCTACCTCCTACAGACTGAAATTTGAAGTGGTAAAGAACTGAACATCTTCAGTTATTTAAATCACCACTTTATCTACCCTACTGGGGAGCCGCGCTGGTGTAATGGCTACGGCGTTGTATTGGCGTCCAGGTGTTCATGGTTCAAACCCGGGCGTCGGCGTTTGAAGGAATGTTTACGACCGGAAATTTGACTGAATAACCTGAACGGCTCCTGTGATAAACCCTCTGTGGATGGGAAGGAGCGAAGCTCCTGACCGGGTTGGAAGGAAAGTCCTCAGGCTCCCCAGCCTCGCAATGACATGTCATTGGGCCGAAGGGCTGAAAGCCTAAGTGCCGCTGGTTAAGGAAAAAAAAAAAAAAAAAAAAATCTACCCTACTGCGGCAGGTTTGCCGAATGGATCAGGAAATGACTGTGGACTTCGTCCTGGTGGCAGGTCTGCAATTTAGAATAATTAACAACTCAACGCAGAGAAAGAAGATACAAACTTAAAGAGTGAACAGCCACCCACCTAAGATAATCTCTCCAGATCAGCTATGTTTCAGATTTTCTTATTTTTTTTATTCTGTGGATACTAATGTGTATCTAATGAAAAACAGTTCTAAAAAGAAGGCCCTGGAGCAGGTCAGCCTGTTTATTTGTTCACAACAACTGTAAATACCTTGGGGCTGTCATAGACTGGAAGGCAGGCATCCAAGAAGATTTGGCTACCCGAAAAGCAGCAGCTGGGAGACTTTTTGGGGGGCCATAAATCAAGGATTGCTCAGCCAAAGAGAAATTGGCAAGAAGAAGAAGATGGTTGTGTGGCCGCCTAGCGTAGGAATCGAAAAGATGTTAGATAATTTAAGTAACGATATAGACGGTCATTATACACAACGACGATTATTCGCCCAGATTAGACTCTCATTTCATTAAAGAATTCGGGGAGTTTGATTCAGTACAGACATATAATTATGACCCGTTCTATGTCAATGTGATTAATTGACATGTTGCACAGTGTGACTGCAAATGCTACCATCAGCAGTGATTCTCAAAAAGATATTGGGAATGTCTCTAACTTTTGGTATGATGTTAGCAATTACAAACAATTTTGGCAAACCTCTACACCCAATGATAAAAGAGAAACAACTAAGTAAGTAGTAAGTTCTTCTTTTTCCATGAGATGTCTACATATACACATGTCAAAGGATTCAATCTTTTTTTCTACCTTCTTGTTCGTTGTCCATGTTTATGCGCCCTATTAAGAGTATGTATAGCGCTTTATGACTCACGTATAATTTGTTTGTTATTTGTTTCGATACGTATAGCTGTTATGTTTTTGAATGTTGCGATAGCCATTCTTATTTCCTTCAAGACAAATGTAATAGTCATTTATTGAAAATAAGAGCAATTCCAGAATGTAGTGTGGAAGTAAGTCGGCATTTCAAACACAAGTTCTTACATTTAACATCTTCTGCACTCTAGTACTATAGGAAGATGCAACTCAAACACAAACATGCAAGTAAAACCACCAGCCGTAACGGCAATAGGTTAAAGTCTTCCTCACTTTCGTTTACTCTCATACGTCTACTTGAATATTTCCTAAGAAAGCAATGGTCGGCTTTAGGCTCTTCGCATCTCCATCGAGTTTTTCCGAAACTGTCAATGGTGATGGTCATATATTTATGTGTTCCTTGTATGTTGGGTATCCTTGAAGTTCAGCAGTAATTTTATCAGTGCCACATTTACACTCATCGGTAGTTTATATGTTTAGCTTGTTGAATAGAAGATATCCCAGTGTAGGCTAAAGTAACAAGCGGGTAATATACCAGTGTGTCAAAGAGAGTGATTCTCTGAATCCTGGAGATCCACAAAATTCTTACGCGGGTTCTGAGTGAAATAAATCCGTAAAATCAGTAAAATTATATATATATATACTACTCGTCAAAAGTCAAGGGCCACTCTATTATTTTAAATACACTTTTATATAAGCGCATAGAATGATTAAATGAAGGAAATTTTTAGTAAAAATGGGTGCAATATCTTCCTCTGACAGTCCTCTATGCACGTTAAGCATAAAAAAAACTCACCGACAACCATGGAGATCACGTGCAATCTGGTTTGCTGACCATAAATTCACATTTTTAATCTGCTTTTTCAAACTTCCGTACAACCAAACAGGTGAAGTAATCGTGCCGATTGACATTCCACGTGCAATGGCGACTTTTCGTGAACAGAGTTCACTCTTAATTTGTTTTACAATCAGCAGACTTAGGGTAGTTTCATCACTTGCAAAAACCATGCCACCGAGAAGAAGTCTTGACACCTTACTGTCACGTAGGGTTTATATTCATTTAATTTCCTACATCTTCTTCCTATTCGTTCACCCAAATTCTCTCTTTTATTATCTCTGTATTTCATTTTTTCCTGTATATTTTTCATCCATTCGTTTTGCGAATATTATTTTCATATATTCGCAAACTTTACCTGTTTCTTTCTCAAAACTGAGATCGCGCTAGGACGATATTACGTAGATGTCAGGGCTGCAGGGCGTCATAAGGCGTGATAAGTCGGTTCGCTGAACATAGGACGTAGCAAATCGTCTACATTCTCACCGAGCGCGCGAGTTTCTTCTCGGCATTAGTCCCGGTGAGGTGTGATACTTTACATCTGCACCGGTCAGTATCCAGACATTTGTCTGGAAAATCCCAAACTGACACGGCGCTCACTTGGGCCATGGTCAGCTGTAGTGTGAAAACTGCCCTGCAATGGAGTCAGGCTGTCTGGGATTTGAAACTGACACGCGTACATCGTGGTCAGTAGGTGACAGTTACGACACGCGTTAAGCGGACGTAAATGTTGGGAGTAGGGGAGATAATTTCGCTTGGCGAAGTAAGTTTGGGCCCTTTGTCTGATTTTAAGATATTGGCCAAGTTTGAAACTTTAATTTCATTCTCGCTCATAGACTCCACAGTAGATAGGTCGCTCGAAAACAGAATAGCTGTTAGCGAAGATCTCAGTTTGTTTCGGCAATTTGTCGAACTTCTAGACTTCCAGAAATATTTTCAGCATTTTTATTCTTAAGTTGTGCGACTACCTGTAATTCTGTGGTTGAGGTAATTAATATGATAGATATATAGATTTTGTGAGTGTTAAAGTGTTAAATCGCTTAATTCATTTTAATCTATTTCTTTAGCGCAGAAGAGAAATAAAGTGGTAGGCTATTATATTTTCTAGGGAAGCATTCAGTGGAAAGCAGAATAAAATTAAAATTTCTAGCTTATAACGGCAATTGTAGCTATTTATAAATTTAATTTAACTGCTAATACTCAGTCGAGTGTATTTTTCTAAACTAACGTATAAACTCTAGAATCCAGCCTCATGAATGGTGACGGAATACGCACGTGTTCTTAATTTATGAGGATTGCTGATTTTTAAATATAACTTACGTCACGGGAAGTTTAAATGATAAGCAAAGCTCTCTGCTTGCAAGTTTAAATGTAAGTTTTAACCAGTACAGATTCTGTTTATTATATTATATGTGTTATTTTTCCTCCACACAGTGAAAGTTTTGGGGTGACCCTAACTTTACCAGCACCTAGTAGTAGTTTCCATACTTGTGAAGAAATAGACAGTCCTTATTTTGAACCACGTGGGTTTTCTCAAGTAACACTGATCTGACGGTGCAAGTTAGACAGAAATACTAATATCCCTATAACGGGTTTTCAAAGACTGTAATGATAAATACTGGACCTTGGAGCCAGCACTAAATTTCTTCTAGAAACTCTATATAATTTGCTGCCTGGTGGCGTGAATATTAACAATCATTTCCCGACTAGATTATATCTTGTGGACAAATCTGTGGTGTGACTAAAGTGAATCCTATACTGAGGGAAGGCACCGACCTGACATTCATCATTTTTTAGAAACCTACGCTATTGACACTGTGCTCTGCTAACTCCCGCGCCTGGAATAATTGTTAGGTGACTTAATCAGACATTTGAACAAATTTGCATACCCAAGTAGTCGTTCCCGGAGACTCCAAGTTAAATACGTCTTTTGGAACTGGGGACTTCTTGGCAGAAGACTGCATTTTTTGAGTCTGTGTGAAAATCTAAAATCAATGTGTTCCAAGAGGCAGCAAGCAAAGTCGTGAGTACAAGTATGAGAAGCCATGGCGGAATGAATGAGTGTACGCTGGTTTGAGTGATATTTTTCACTATTTTATCTTTGACACCCTGTTGCTGTCCTAATTTTTTTTTCAATCTGCATAATTTGTTGCTAAGGCTAGAGTTCTTGTGTTTTTGTCTTAGGTTAAATCAGATTTTTTTCAAACTCTGTGCATATAATTACGAGATAAAACAAAGACAACTCTTAGAATCAAACTCTATGTATCTGTGACTCGGGCGCCATCATCTGTTCTCTTAACGGGGCCGGGCTAAACCTAGAGTTAACACTATAACGGGGCTATCATCCTTGCAACATTTCCTTGATTTTTTTATGACTATGTGTATATGTATTTTCCTTGATGTACTTTCCTTGATGTTGTGAGCCGATTTTTCCTGATAATAAAATCGCTCTTGAACTTAATAATCGTGTTTGGTCAGCTCGTTCTAGATAATATATATATATCATTGTTATAGTTTTCCCACGTCTGTGTGTTTACCTGTCGTCACGTGTATGTGCGTGCCTGTGAGTGATAGAAATATACGTAATATGTATATTGGTGTAGTCTGTCTGACGCTGTAACAATTGTTGTAGAAGATAGGTGAGAGAGAGAAGAATTCTTTTCGCTTTCAGAGACAGCCACTATATCAAATCTATCATCTCACGTGTGTGGAAATTCTATTACCTTTCACTAACTCTCACTGAGTCTATCACCCATTCAAACCTATTCAGAAGGGACCAAACCTAGTCTTAATTCTCCTATCGGAAATCTACGACAAATGGGGGCTCGTCCGTAGGATTTTTGAACTTAGAATAGGAAGACGAGTACGACAAATGTGGACTCGTCTATCTGGATTTTGAACTTAAGATTCTATATTCTGATATAGAGTAAGAGTGTGATGTCTTGTGACTGTGTATCTTTAAATAATTACCCCCTAGACTAGCGATCTGTTTACGGGCGTGCTGACCACACAAACTAATAAGTTTTTTTTTCCACAGCATCTTTGAATAATATACATTTTGGTTACAGGTTGATTTGTCGGGATATATGTTAACTGCTGATTGTAATACTAAATGCTGGTAAAGTGGTGAGTGTATAACATTCACTGGGTACTGAGGCAGAACGGCGTTTGAACTAAGTTAAGGAGTGTGTTTCGGACTTTTTGTCCAGATTAATTCCCTCCCTTACCCGATCTGACTTCAGGGGCGAACTTATAGTGGATTTTTAAAAATTAAGGGATTATTTTTCTCTTTAATTTTTGCAATATTCTTTTGCTTTTCCACTGTAGCAACTTATTTTTCAGAAGTAATCTTAACTACCATTTAGTTGGCGTAGTCGTGTTTTGCATTAAGTGCTTTATTGCCGATAATAGCAGCGATAGTTAGATTTTAATTTGGAGGAGGTATCCCAGGGTTAAGGATATCATCTTTTGATTTTTGGTAATTTTTTTTCTCGTAAGTGGTAGGAACCAGTGTATCCTTTTTCCTATTTTCGTTCTCCACTAGTCTCAGTCACTGACATAATATGGCCGAGAGGGCAAAGCTTAGACAACTTCTCAGGGACGAAGCGAGAGAGGAGGGACTGGAAGGAGAAGAAGCGAAAGCATTTGTCAGAGACGAACTTGAGAGATATGATGCGGAGAGGAAAGCAGCGGAAGCTAAGGAAAAAGCAGCCGCAGATTTACAGCAGAAGAAGATGGATGAGGAAATGGAAATCCGCAGGATGCAGCAGGAGGAACGTGAGAAGGAGAGACAGCATGAGGAAAGAGAGAAAGAGAAGGAGAGACAGCATGAGAAGGAAAGAGAAGAGAGACAGCACGAGTTGGCGCTTAAAACTCTTGAGTTCCAAAGTCGTGGTGCTGCCTCTACCTCCAGCAATGGAGAGTCTTCTCCTCATTCTTCCTTAACTGACCCTGCTAACACTCAATCCCTTCAACTAAATGCTATGTCTTTCACTCTTGAATCTTTTCCTTGTCCAAATGAGAAGATTGACACATGGTTAGAAAAATTTGAGAAAATTGCAACTCTGTACGGGTTAGAGAGGTCGCGTTGGAATATGAAACTTTCCCAGGCCCTAAAAGGTTCTGCTTATGATGTTTATTCTAAGCTGGAAAGTAGCCAACAAGACGACTACGATGTGTTGAAGAAAGCGTTACTGGAGCGCTTTGAAATGAACGCTCGCAAGTTTTTGCAACTGTTTCGCAACAGCCGGAAAGAGAATTCTGAAACTTTTCACCAGTTCTCATCTCGTCTTAAGGGATATCTAACAAAGTGCCTTGAGCTTTCGCAGCTCCCCTCTACCTATGAAGGTCTTGAGGAACTTGTTCTAACTGAACAAATAAAGAACACTTTGTCTGCTGATACCCGGAGATTTCTCGCTGAGCAGGGGGCAGAAAAACTTGAAGACATTTTGGAAAAGTCTGAGCGTTATCACAATGCGCTGGCTGAACTACCGGCCACAAAGCGGAAACCGACAGAGGAGCATTTTCGAAAACATAACCTAGAGCAATCTTCTCAGGCTTCTAACCAAAACAACCACAGAGAAACTGGACCTCAAAACCCCCCTCCTGAAAAATCCAAGTTCTACAAGAACAAGTACCCCAACCACCCCAAACAGTCTGATCAACCCGACCGCCCTACATGGCAGCGTAGCCAGAAAGGACAAGGTGGCAAAGGGAGAACCCCTGAGCACGGGACATATGATCAGACCGAGCACACCGAGCCTAAACGCATCGGATGCTTATTAACAGTCTCGCAAGGCGGAATTATTGACAGTGATCCCCAACCTCTTGGGGATAGACCCTCAACGCGAGGTATTGTTACTTTGAACGGTTCTCAAACTTCTTGCTTATTTGACACGGGGCTTTCTTACGATTGCATTGTTGCCAGAAACCTGGTTAAACCCGGTCAAGAGACAGGAGAGACCGTCAAACTTTGTGGAGTTCGTAAGAGTGATGCACCTACAGCGCTTCCCATCGCATTGGTGGAGATACACTCTGACTTTGTCAGAGGTGTGATCAAAGCGGCTGTTATGGATGACCCCATCTACCCAGTCATACTTGGCGGGAGATACGTGTGTATTGGGAAACCGGAAGAGCCGATTGTGGCAGCGGTAACTACAAGAGGGCAAACCAAGAAGGAACGGGAGCCTGCGCCTAATTTGTTACCTATGGAACTTAAAGAAGCGCAATACAAGGACCCTACTTTGGCACCCTGCTTTAGGAAACTGCCCATGGCTAAGGAACCCAAACAGCACGGGGACATTTTTTCTGAGGATGGCGTACTTTATCGGAGAACGGGCAAGCCTGACCAAGGTTACAACCAGCTCCTAGTACCGAAACAGTACAGAAGCCAAATCCTAGAAATGGGGCACTCTCTTCCCTTTAGCGGACATATGGGACAGAACGCCACAAACCAACGTATAACCACTCATTATTGGTGGCCAGGAGTAAACACTGATATTATCAGGTACGTCAAATCCTGTGCCCAGTGCCAACGGGTACCACCCAAGCAACGGACACCCCCAGTCCACATGGGTGAAATGCCAATAGTGGGTACACCATTCGAACGGGTTGTGATCGACATTTTAGGGCCTTTCGAAAGGACTAAAAGAAGGAACAGGTTCATCCTGACCTTAGTCGATACATGCACTTTATGGGCAGAAGCTATCCCGCTAACATGCGCAGATGCCAAGCATGTCGCAGAAGCCCTCGTGCAGATTTTCACTCGGTTGGGATTCCCTCAGCAAGTGTTGACGGATAATGGATCTCCATACCGAAACCTGTTGATGGATGAGATCGTTAAGATCTTGAGGACCCAACACATCCACACTAAGCCATATACTCCGGCGGGAAATGGGCTCGTGGAACGTGCTAATGGAAACCTCACCATGATGCTAAGTAAGCTGGCACAAGTGAAACCTGAAGATTGGGATCTCTGTATTCCTGCAGCATTATTTGGCTACAGAGAATCTCCTCATACTTCCACAGGATTTCCGCCAGCTACACTCTTATTTGGCAGACCCATTAAGGGCCCGCTTGAAGCCTTACTTCAGTCTCTGACAGACGAGAAGGCGGATGAGACAGTCGTCTCAGCAAGTAAATATGTGTCGGTTTTAAAGGAAAGGTTGAAACTAGGGTGGGACCTAGCAACGACTAACTTTAAGCGAGCTCGCACAAAGCACGCTAACCGATACAGGAAAGTCGCGGAAGAGAGAGAACTGGAAGCAGGAGAGAAAGTTTTGGTGTTACTCCCTACTGAGAACAACCAACTGAAGATCGGATGGCAAGGGCCGTTTACCGTCCTGAAAAAGATTTCTAAGGCTAACTACCAGATCTCTATTGAAGGAAAGGAGAAGGTTTTCCATTTAAATCTCTTAAAGAGATACTTGGAAAAACCAGTGCCAACCTCCGACCATCTCCTGACGATCGCCAAAACTGACGAAGATGATGATAGTGGCAGGGATATTCCACCGCTATCACAGGAAATCTTTCAAAAATGTCAGAAGCGGCGACGCTCTTTCAAGCGCGCATGGGAGACATTCCGGGGGAAGGAAACTTTGAGGAGTGGACTTGAGTAGGAATTGGACAGAGATGGAGGGGGAAGATGAGAGGGAAGAGGACAGACACCCCGAAGCTACGGTTATAGGAAATTAAACTCCATAACGTAGACATGGAGTGCTTCCATATCTTAAAGGGGGGAGGCTCTGTCACGTAGGGTTTATATTCATTTAATTTCCTACATCTTCTTCCTATTCGTTCACCCAAATTCTCTCTTTTATTATCTCTGTATTTCATTTTTCCTGTATATTTTTCATCCATTCGTTTTGCGAATATTATTTTCATATATTCGCAAACTTTACCTGTTTCTTTCTCAAAACTGAGAATCGCGCTAGGACGATATTACGTAGATGTCAGGGCTGCAGGGCGTCATAAGGCGTGATAAGTCGGTTCGCTGAACATAGGACGTAGCAAATCGTCTACATTCTCACCGAGCGCGCGAGTTTCTTCTCGGCATTAGTCCCGGTGAGGTGTGATACTTTACATCTGCACCGGTCAGTATCCAGACATTTGTCTGGAAAATCCCAAACTGACACGGCGCTCACTTGGGCCATGGTCAGCTGTAGTGTGAAAACTGCCCTGCAATGGAGTCAGGCTGTCTGGGATTTGAAACTGACACGCGTACATCGTGGTCAGTAGGTGACAGTTACGACACGCGTTAAGCGGACGTAAATGTTGGGAGTAGGGGAGATAATTTCGCTTGGCGAAGTAAGTTTGGGCCCTTTGTCTGATTTTAAGATATTGGCCAAGTTTGAAACTTTAATTTCATTCTCGCTCATAGACTCCACAGTAGATAGGTCGCTCGAAAACAGAATAGCTGTTAGCGAAGATCTCAGTTTGTTTCGGCAATTTGTCGAACTTCTAGACTTCCAGAAATATTTTCAGCATTTTTATTCTTAAGTTGTGCGACTACCTGTAATTCTGTGGTTGAGGTAATTAATATGATAGATATATAGATTTTGTGAGTGTTAAAGTGTTAAATCGCTTAATTCATTTTAATCTATTTCTTTAGCGCAGAAGAGAAATAAAGTGGTAGGCTATTATATTTTCTAGGGAAGCATTCAGTGGAAAGCAGAATAAAATTAAAATTTCTAGCTTATAACGGCAATTGTAGCTATTTATAAATTTAATTTAACTGCTAATACTCAGTCGAGTGTATTTTTCTAAACTAACGTATAAACTCTAGAATCCAGCCTCATGAATGGTGACGGAATACGCACGTGTTCTTAATTTATGAGGATTGCTGATTTTTAAATATAACTTACGTCACGGGAAGTTTAAATGATAAGCAAAGCTCTCTGCTTGCAAGTTTAAATGTAAGTTTTAACCAGTACAGATTCTGTTTATTATATTATATGTGTTATTTTTCCTCCACACAGTGAAAGTTTTGGGGTGACCCTAACTTTACCAGCACCTAGTAGTAGTTTCCATACTTGTGAAGAAATAGACAGTCCTTATTTTGAACCACGTGGGTTTTCTCAAGTAACACTGATCTGACGGTGCAAGTTAGACAGAAATACTAATATCCCTATAACGGGTTTTCACGGACTGTAATGATAAATACTGGACCTTGGAGCCAGCACTAAATTTCTTCTAGAAACTCTATATAATTTGCTGCCTGGTGGCGTGAATATTAACAATCATTTCCCGACTAGATTATATCTTGTGGACAAATCTGTGGTGTGACTAAAGTGAATCCTATACTGAGGGAAGGCACCGACCTGACATTCATCATTTTTTTAGAAACCTACGCTATTGACACTGTGCTCTGCTAACTCCCGCGCCTGGAATAATTGTTAGGTGACTTAATCAGACATTTGAACAAATTTGCATACCCAAGTAGTCGTTCCCGGAGACTCCAAGTTAAATACGTCTTTTGGAACTGGGGACTTCTTGGCAGAAGACTGCATTTTTTGAGTCTGTGTGAAAATCTAAAATCAATGTGTTCCAAGAGGCAGCAAGCAAAGTCGTGAGTACAAGTATGAGAAGCCATGGCGGAATGAATGAGTGTACGCTGGTTTGAGTGATATTTTTCACTATTTTATCTTTGACACCCTGTTGCTGTCCTAATTTTTTTTCAATCTGCATAATTTGTTGCTAAGGCTAGAGTTCTTGTGTTTTGTCTTAGGTTAAATCAGATTTTTTTTCAAACTCTGTGCATATAATTACGAGATAAAACAAAGACAACTCTTAGAATCAAACTCTATGTATCTGTGACTCGGGCGCCATCATCTGTTCTCTTAACGGGGCCGGGCTAAACCTAGAGTTAACACTATAACGGGGCTATCATCCTTGCAACATTTCCTTGATTTTTTATGACTATGTGTATATGTATTTTCCTTGATGTACTTTCCTTGATGTTGTGAGCCGATTTTTCCTGATAATAAAATCGCTCTTGAACTTAATAATCGTGTTTGGTCAGCTCGTTCTAGATAATATATATATATCATTGTTATAGTTTTCCCACGTCTGTGTGTTTACCTGTCGTCACGTGTATGTGCGTGCCTGTGAGTGATAGAAATATACGTAATATGTATATTGGTGTAGTCTGTCTGACGCTGTAACAACTGTTGTAGAAGATAGGTGAGAGAGAGAAGAATTCTTTTCGCTTTCAGAGACAGCCACTATATCAAATCTATCATCTCACGTGTGTGGAAATTCTATTACCTTTCACTAACTCTCACTGAGTCTATCACCCATTCAAACCTATTCAGAAGGGACCAAACCTAGTCTTAATTCTCCTATCGGAAATCTACGACACTTACAAAGAATGAGGGCTATAGCGTGGGTTGAAAGTGGTTTATCTGTCCGTGAGGTTGCTAGACGGCTTGCAGTGTCACACTCTACTATCCAAAGAATTTTGGAGAGATTTCAGGCCACAGGAAGTGTGGAGGATCGCCACCGGCCAGGTCGCCCTAGATGCACCAATAGACATGATGACCGGTACCTCTTGTTGTCAGCCCTGCGCCATCGAACAGTGACTTGTTCCACTCTAAGATGTCAGCTGAGACAAACTGTAAACGTTAATGTCAGTCAAAGCACCATTTGCAGATGTTTACGTGAATTTGGACTGGCTGCTCGACGTCCTGGAGTCAGAATCCCTCTTACTCCTGCTCATCGCAGAGCCCGTGTTGCTTGGTGTCGCGAGCACATCCGATGGACAAGGCAACAATGAAGTCAAGTTCTCTTCACTGATGAATCTCGCTTCACTGTGTCATTCAATGATGGCAGGATTCGAGTTTGGAGACGACCAGGAGAGCGATTTACTGATGACACAATTCGAGAGGTGGATCGTTATGGTAGGGATTCTGTCATTGTCTGGGGAGGCTTCTACAGACACGGCAGGACCCCACTCTACATCATCCAAGGCAACTTGACCGGCCCAAGATACCAGAACGAAATCTTGAGACCAATTGTTCAGCCTGCTCTGGAGGCCATAGGTGGTAATGCCATCCTCCAAGATGATAACGCTCGACCCCATCGAGCTCGTGTGGTGAATGAGTTTATTCAGCAACATGGGATGATCAGGATGGCGTGGCCAGCTTATTCACCTGACCTTTCTCCGATTGAGCACCTCTGGGATGTCCTTGGTCGAAAATTGTCAACAAATCACCCCCTGCCAATGGATGTTGCACAGCTGACTGCATTTCTGCTTCAGGAATGGCAAGCTGTTCCTCGGGATACTCTTCGGACCCTTGTGGACTCGATGCGTCTACACTGTCTTGAATGCCTTGCTGCAAACGGTGGTCATACCCGATTTTGAAATGTCTATTTGTCCAATATCTATTGTGTGACTTTTGAAAAGGTGGGTGACACACTTCACAGCTTCATTGCGTTTGAATGTGTGTTTCCATTTCTTTACGTGACATGTCAATTTGGTATTCAATAAATGCCGTTTTGACTGATACCAATTACGTTTATATCAGATTTGTTTTATGGTTTCAACCAAGGTTTGTCTAAATGGCCCTTGACTTTTGACGAGTAGTATATATATATATATATAATTTGAACTGCTAAAACTAGCAGATAAGAATGTGTTTGCGCGCGTTTAATTTAGTGTACTGAGTACTCGAATACTACGGGAATGAGGTCAAGGATAAAGTTTCCAGATCAAAATGACGTCATCAATACTTTTTTCTTCGTATTGATATAGGTAACAGTGAGTTCCCGACTGGCTAGGCGGTTAGAGTGCTTTCCTCTCGCGTCAAAGTTACTGGGTTCCGGGACCGAAACCTCGTAGCGTCATGCTCTAGACTACCTAGCTGTAAATGAGTGCACGACTCTGCTCCTGTTAGGGCAGGCAAAGGCAGCAAGGAAGGGAAATGGTCACCTCGACTCGTTAAACTGGACCTAGTATAGTCAAGTCTCTAACACTTCGCTCCAGTACGACAGTATAGGTAATATAAACTAGTGGCCGAGCGAGAAATGGTGGCTACTGTTGTTTAAACACCCTTTCTGCACTTCTTGTTCACAAGCCAATTTTCATGTACACTTTCTCCATACAATAACGAGCATGGGTAACGCCTCAGGCAAATAGTGACAACTGAATACGCTAAAATCATCAACACGATATGTCCTAGTTATAACTCTTCAGATGTTGAACAGGATGTTTTCCGCCATCACTTGTTTAAACAAAATGCAATATTTGCACAACCATGCAATACTTGCACAACCATGCAATTGAAGGGGGTGTGTTGCTCTACAGCTCTGTGACTATTCGTAATGCGGAAAAGAATAGTGTTTTCGTATAACAACCCATGCCTAGAAAAACAAAGCTAGTCGTGGAATCTGTTTGTATTGTGATGTCGATACTGCCACGTCCATAGTGTATAATGAGAAAGCAAAGTTCTAGTCTTGTTTGATGAGAAGTAAGAAGTATCGTCATGTATGTTGAAAAGTGAGAAATATCGCCCTGCATGGTAAGAAGTGATAAATATCGACATATATGGTGAGAAGTAAGAAGTATCGTCATATATGGTGAAAAGTGAGAAATATCGTCCTGCATGGTAAGAAGTGATAAATATCGACATATATGGTGAGAAGTAAGAAGTATCGTCATGTATGGTGAAAAGTGAGAAATATCGCCCTGCAGGGTAAGAAGTGAGAAATATCGCCCTGCATGGTAAGAAGTGAGAAATATCGCCCTGCATGGTAAGAAGTGATAAATATCGACCTATATGGTGAGAAGTAAGAAATATCGTATTATATGGTGAGAAGTAAGAAATATCGTACTATATGGTGAGAAGTAAGAAATATCGACCTTATATGGTGAGAAGTAAGAAATAGCGTACTATATGGTGAGAAGTAAGAAATGTCGTACTATATGGTGAGAAGTAAGAAATATCGCACTATATGGTGAGAAGTAAGAAATATCGTACTATATGGTGAGAAGTAAGAAATATCGTACTATATGGTGAGAAGTAAGAAATATCGACCTATATGGTGAGAAGTAAGAAATATCGTACTATATGGTGAGAAATAAGAAATATCGACCTATAATGGTGAGAAGTAAGAAATATCGTACTATGGGCAGGAAAGAGTCTGTCAGTGTTATCATAAAGACAAGGTCTGTCAGTGTACCATAAAGACAAGGTCTGTCAGTGTATGTAGCAAGTTTAATTTGCTGGGGAGGTAATGATGTTATACCTAAAAGGAAAGAAATCTGTGTCTGTGTTAACCGTGTGAGGTCAAGCACATGTAGGCCCCTGACTATAATAGATGATGATGATGTATTTGCAGGGAACCTAACGCTACCTCCCTAGATCTCACACGGTCACTATTTTGGCTCTAGTGTCTGGTGTATGATGTACCTAATGTCTAGGGGAGAAATGAAAATGATGGTACATAAACACAAAACACTTTAACTCACTATAAGGAACTGAAGAAAACAGTGGTTAAGGTTTTTCTTTAAAATAGAATATTTTCTTTTTACAATTTAATCTGCCTGTCCCGCCATCTCTTTTGAACAGGTCTTTGAAAATGAGGAAAAGATATTTTACATAAAAGGATTAACTAAAATGTGTGGACACTTTGTCCAATAAGTATAAAGTAACTCTATCTCTCCTGTTGGTGTATTCACAGATTACAACTTTATTATCTAATAGTGTTTGTCACTTGTTAGGAGGGGCTGTAGTTTCATCCCGCCCCATAACATCCTGGGTATGATTGAAAATATCAAAGTTTATTATAACTGAAGTGTCAGATATACCCAGATGCTAACACATCACCTGGGATTCTTTGTAGAAGGATAATTCAGTATGTCTGATCAGACTTTATTATTATTATTTACATATGGTGGTATGGGTGTCGTGAGAAATTCTAATCCACATATATAAATTAAAAGTAAATGTAAAGCCTAACAAATAAATTCTATAAAAGGAAGAAGAATGGTAAAGAACAGTGCTGTCACAATGACAGTACTCGAAATCCCCTTTGTTTTATGCTTCGTCTGCAAATTGTAACGTTTCCACGTTAAATGTAAGCCACTGCATAAATACAAGCGTTTCCACAACACATTAAAACGGGTATTGCATTTCTAAGAAAAACATTGAGAGGCACACTGCGTAATGACCTAAATTAATCCTAACATTAATTATACTACGTTACCAAAACGAACGAACAGATGGACTCAGATAGAAAGAAGGGAGGGCTGAAGGCAGCAACACAAGCAACACTAAACACGCGTCTCGCTATATTAATGCCACCCCTAACACGCGTGTAAGGCCACATGCACTAACTTTATTTCAGACGGACAGTGATAAAAACACTACCCTTCCCAGAGTTAGGTTTTAAAACCTGAAAAACGCTTATTGGGGAAACCTGACATTCTACTGTTTTATGTCCGAAATCCTGACATTAGTCTGACAGTACAGCAGGACAGGTGGCGGTTCTAACATAAAAAATTAAAAAAAACAACTACACGACTATCCTAGAAAATACATATTTTGAACGCAGCCACTTAGCTCCATTAAACTTATATATTTGGATTCCTTAAGACTTGCTAACAAAGAATATGTTAAGTGTTACGCAAATAGTCCAGGAATTAATAAATTATAGGCAAAAGAAAATAGTGAGGGTGTCAGACAGCCCCAAAAACATCAGAATCGCTCAGTGAAAGAATTTTAAACCACCATTGTACGGAAATAGGCCACAAGTTACATTTGAATTGATTGGATGGAATGATATGTAAGGCTAAACACGATTAGTCGGACTATAAATGCTATCTTTTGTTGTCAAGGGAGACGGAAGTAAGAGTACTTTTTTTCAAACGATTGGGTAGAGATGGCCTGATTGGTTAGGTCGGTTAATATAGCTAATTGATAGCGTTAGTTCGAGACCACTAGTTCAAATAAGCTTGATAAAGCAACAGTGCGTTGAAGCCAGCTCGTATTTTTGCTAAATAAAAGCCTGGAACATAAGCAGATGGGAATTTGTGCCAGTATTTGTGCCAGAATTCATTGCTAGTCAACGTATCTGTGTTTATTTCCATGAATTGTGGGACTGTGGTCCTAGTATTGAAGCCGCACCTGGTCTGAGCGTTTGCTGAATCCAGAGGCTGACAGCATACTCTTGGGTCCCTATAGTAACCAGTGAGGTGTCTTCAGAAACAGCGAATAGTCGAGCAGAGGAGTCCTTGCCTGCCGCCATCACGAAAGTTAAGCCCACTGTGGCCAAAAGAGCTCAACACTATGTACCCCTCGTAAATGACACTAACTTAATTAAAGAGGGGCAATTAATTGTTTTAATGTTCGGAACTGAGACCACCTCCAATACTAGTTCCAACATACACAAGCACATGCAGTCATGATGTCTAATAAGAATCTATCTTGACGAACAAAACCAGTATTACCTCCTATTACCACATCACAACTCACACACATAGAATACTAATATGGTATGTCAATGCAAAGACCACATTTATATCTGTGTACATAATATTTGAAATTACATGTTATTATATTGCCTGGTTCACTGTGTAGTTGAATCAGGATCACTATTGTAGAGAAAATCAATACATATGTACATATCTGAAATTTATCATTGAATCTTTTAAGATAGTCTTCTAGAGTGTTGACTGTTTGTGAGTGTCACAATATTGTCAAGTGTGGTGGAATAATTAAATTGTTTATCTGTTGTTGTTGTGGTGACTTACACTTCATCATTTGCATAACCCTAGACATATAACGTTGCCAACACAATATTCCAGAATAATTCTGACTGAGATATAAATATGTGGCAGTAAGTAAGGTTATCTGTAAAACACTACACATATTAGATACAGATACCTTCACAGCTGATCTCAGTCAGTACACTAAGTCCCTATAAATATTTATATCATCCCACTTTACCACAATGGGGTCAGCCTCGGGTGCATACAGGTGCACTCGCCCCTAATTTTATATGACTCACACCTTGCTGTGACCACACCTCAGGTCTCCATGGCAGATACGCCACTGTACTTTTACATAGTTTTCCTCAATACAATAACGTGGAGTAACCACATTTCCTGTTGTATGATTTGCTCTTCTTTTTTTTTTAAATTATAAACGCTCCAGGCATGTTGAACAGTGTTCATGGAACACGGAGGCTTACTAACATATTCTAATACAATAATATTAAAACAAAATCATGACAATATACAACAGTTAGATACAGTTCAATGTGAGGACTCAACAATGTCTGCTCCCGGCATGTCCTTCACTTTTCCCAATAGCAGTATCTAACTTTGGCAGTTGTAATAAACATATTAATACATAAAGCATTCTTACCACAATTTCAAGAAATAGTAACAAATAACGCTGACTTGCAAAGAATGGCCTCAGTTTTTCTCTGCCCTGCCCAGACTGCTAATTAATTCTTTATTTATTAAATTAACACAGCTGATCTCAGCGTATTTGATAGAAAAAAGTTTTTGTCAACTGGCGATGAGCATTGAAAGCTTTTTGCTAATATCTATTAGTACTGGCCAATGGAAAACTTGCGACTACCAGAATTCAAATGTAGTTTTTGAAAGAAAAAAAATTCCAAACAAACTCTGTGTCTGGTAAGTCGATTGGTCAGTCTGCGTTAGTTATGCCCAATAGAAAAAGATGTTTCGTTTTTAGTTACATTTTTCCTATCTCTCCCCTTTCACTCCTATACCAACTAACAGAATTTGAATTACTACCATGCCTCTTTCTAAGCTGGCGTCCCCACTAACGTTATGAAAAAAACAAGCAGGAACCACAGTCTGTCCGTCTTAGTGTTACTAGACATTTAGTATTTTCTCAATAACTTGGCTAATAATTGGACTACCATATATTTTAAACCATATTTAGGCTCAGGAGATACTAAGCTATACTACCATGTGATTTTTATGGTCAGTTTCAGTATGGTTTAGATTTTCAATTTTGTCACTGTGAATCGTCAAATATAAATTTTACACAAGTTGGCCATCTTCTCCCTCTCATCTCTCTCTAGCATTTTTATTCAAATAACTAACATGTTTGAGTGACGTCAGAAATACATCACTTGGCGAGAATTTAAACTGTCTGTGTGTATATATCATCGGGCCAATCCCACCGCGTGTCAAGTGAAGCGGGGTTTTGAGCGGCGGGTGTTAGAATTGCCGTTAATGATTACTGTTGTCTCATGTTACACTACCAAAAAATGTAAGGATTACTACTATTAGAGGCGTTAAAGTTAAAGTATTACGTTAATTCAGACAGTAACTTGGCGGCACACTTCTGGCAGATCGTTAATTATAAGTCTTGCCGCAGTCTCTATCAGATCGGGCAAAATGTTAAAAATGTTTAAAGTACGTCACAAGGAAAGCGAGTAGGTTTATACGGCGGGATCGTTTCTAAGCATTACCATAGCACAAAATTCAGCGCGATGCTGGCGTGTGAGAGGATCATAGTCAGACACAATCGGGCTGGGTTATTTATTATCATAGGACTAAAATCTTACTGAAATGAGCGATTATCTCGCAGATTTTACTACAGTGTACCATAAAGACAAGGTCTGTCAGTGTACCATAAAGACAAGGTCTGTCAGTGTACCATAAAGACAAGGTCTGTCAGTGTACCATAAAGACAAGGTCTGTCAGTGTTACCATAAAGACAAGGTCTGTCAGTGTTACCATAAAGACAAGGCCTGTCAGTGTACCATAAAGACAAGGTCTGTCAGTGTACCATAAAAACAAGGTCTGTCAGTGCACCATAAAGACAAGGTCTGTCAGTGTACCATAAAGACAAGGTCTGTCAGTGTTACCATAAAGACAAGGTCTGTCAGTGTTACCATAAAGACAAGGTCTGTCAGTGTACCTTAAAGACAAGGTCTGTCAGTGTACCATAAAGACAAGGTCTGTCAGTGTACCATAAAGACAAGGCCTGTCAGTGTACCATAAAGACAAGGTCTGTCAGTGTACCATAAAAACAAGGTCTGTCAGTGCACCATAAAGACAAGGTCTGTCAGTGTACCATAAAGACAAGGTCTGTCAGTGTTACCATAAAGACAAGGTCTGTCAGTGTTACCATAAAGACAAGGTCTGTCAGTGTACCTTAAAGACAAGGTCTGTCAGTGTACCATAAAGACAAGGTCTGTCAGTGTACCATAAAGACAAGGTCTGTCAGTGTTACCATAAAGACAAGGTCTGTCAGTGTACCTTAAAGACAAGGTCTGTCAGTGTACCATAAAGACAAGGTCTGTCAGTGTACCATAAAGTCAAGGTCTGTCAGTGTACCATAAAGACAAGGTCTGTCAGTGTTACCATAAAGACGAGGTCTGTCAGTGTACCATAAAGACGAGGTCTATCAGTGTACCATAAAGACGAGGTCTATCAATGTACCATAAAAACAAGGTCTGTCAGTGTATCATAAAGACAAGGTCTGTCAGTGTACCATAAAGACAAGGTCTGTCAGTGTTACCATAAAGACAAGGTCTGTCAGTGTTACCATAAGACAAGGTCTTTCAGTGTACCATAAAGTCAAGGTCTGTCAGTGTACCATAAAAACAAGGTCTGTCAGTGTACCATAAAGACAAGGTCTGTCAGTGTACCATAAAGACAATGTCTGTCAGTGTACCATAAAGACAAGGTCTGTCAGTGTACCATAAAGACAAGGTCTGTCAGTGTACCATAAAGACAAGGTCTGTCAGTGTACCATAAAGACAAGGTCTGTCAGTGTACCATAAAGACAAGGTCTGTCAGTGTACCATAAAGACAAGCGACAGTAGACGTTGGAGATCCTTTGCAGCCGATCTACGATATGGAGACGGTAGTTGATCCAATGTATGCAAGCAAACAGGAAAATGTCAGCGACCATATTGTAAGAGCCCACATTTTGCTATTCGAAAAGACGATACCAATCATCATCCTATACCTGTTCCCTAAGGCGCATAAGTGTTCAATAATTCATGCCACGCCTTTCTGGCCTGTGCCACGCGTCTAAAGTCTTTCTATCAATTTAAAATATTTGCTTGGTTGACTTATTAATGTTGCTGAATTAAAATTTTATTTTTTTGCTTACAGTATCTAAAGGAAAGGATAGTCGGTCCCATGTCCACCCCTCCTTAGTTGTCTGCGGGAAATGGTAGAATAGTGTGTTGCTGTTCCTTTTTTTTTTTTGGGTGGGAAAGAAAATACGTTGTACCTAACATTTAATCTTACTCATTCCCCTTTCTGTTTTCTATGGAGCATGGAACCACCACTTTAGTCAGTCTCTTGCAGGAAACCTGCAGCAAGCATTGTCATGCCCTTACAGCGATGGTTTCTGTGGCAGCGTATTTGACATGATGAGGTTGCCAGCCCCATGTATAACCTCATATTAGTTGCCTTCTACGACATGCATGAGGAACAGTAGTCCATCTTCATTATTTATCTCATCAGAGGGCCCCACCCCCCGATCTACACGGCGCCGTTGTACCTATATTTACCGTATATTTGGGACCATGCACTTATAAAACCAACACAACACACAGAACGTTTCAAATGCTTAAATTAACTCATTAATTACTACAGCAAAGAACATAGTAGTAAACTTCCTTCTTTCTGCAGCAACCGTCAACTACACAGCACTGTAACAGCAACAAGGTATCCACGGCCGCGGCCACGTCTTTCGTTAGCCTCAATGTGCATATTTTGTTTGGTTAAAGTATACGATATACCGTAACACTAATGCGTTGGATATGGACTCAGAGCCCTTCATGAATACATGGATATCAAATTAGCGACTTTTATAAATGGCCCATTTTGAACGACCGCAACACTAAAGGTACAATGTCTCCAGATTTAGCGCTCAAGTTAGTTAACATGACAAAGTGCATGTTGTTTAATGGAAGTCACAATGTGACATATAATTAAATGGTCGGCATAAAATGGGTCACAGGAATAGATATAAAGGTAGTCCCATTTGTAGCGTAAGTTGTAACACATGCCTAGTTAATGCATGCAAGACATAAAAGTATGGCATGTGTTCGCCTGCTGCTTAGAATTATTCTTGGAAAAGGGAATCTAGGGCATCCAATCAAAACGCAGGAACCGGCAAAGACCGATCGATAAAATATGGCGTTTTATCATGGCGAAATAAGTGGATGAAGTTCTAGAAGGATTTTAATTTAGTGCAGGGAAGTGCAGAAACCTAGAGTGATAGAAGTTATTGTGTTTTTCGTGGGATACATCCATGAATTTTCATCTAAAAGGAATTGTGGATAGAATAAATGCCTGTGCAGAAAATCGAGATAGATTGAGCCAATACATTGAAAATTATCGTGTCGAAATACTTTATAAATTTGTAAGTATTTCATATCATACCCAATTACAGTATAAGGCGTATATGGAAAGATAGCTCACAGTAGGGGAATTTTTTTTTTTTTTAACGTACGCTCGCTATTACTCGAGGCGAGAATCTCTGGTTACTATATCTAACCTGAGACTGATTTTTACGTGAGTATCCCTCTTTTCCCCTGTACACTGACAAGTGTCCACTCGCCATTCAGGCAGATACTCGCCGTCTTCGGAGGGTACCCATTAGAGCTGGGTCGGCTCAGGAGCCGCCAGTCTCTGGTCGACGACACTTCTTCAAATGTCTTCGCCAGGGCTCGAATTAATCCAGTCCAAGTTCCGGTCGACGACACATATTCAAATGTTCTCGCCCGGGTTTGAACCTGGATCACCCGATCGCCAGCGCATTGTGGTAACCATTACACCAGCGCGGCTCCCAGTATGGGGAATCTAAAGACGGTAGATCAGAATGTTAGGGATAGTAGTGTTTGGTGATACGGAGTATAGGTTGGATGGTACTTTGCATAGATTCACTAGGAAGTGCGAAAACATAGAGGACTGAAACGGGCCAATCGACTGTGTTCTCCGATACGTTCGCTGCTGACCTATAAAAGGAGGCCTCGCTGTATTCAAAACACACGTTTGTTTTGTTGTTGTTGTTTGTTGTCGGGCTAGGAATACATGCACTTGTTTCGCGCTGGCATAAAGCCGTACAAGTTGATGGGGATTATGTTGAATAATACCGATGTTTACATGACATATCCATGTAAATTGTGTATAAATTTCATGCTTTTTGAATAAACAGCTCCTGAGAAAGACGATGTGGTGCATTACTTTCTGAACGCCCCTCGTACTTAAAAACCTTTCGCTACACCATTACATACTGCCGTAGGGAAGTGGTGTTAGATATTTCACTACTCTAGATCTCAGTTATGTCAGGCGGGATGACAGGTTCAAATATATATATATATATATATATATATATATATATATATATATATATATATATATATATATATATATATATATATATATATATATATATATATATATATATATATGTATGTATATAGCGTCACCGATTTCGCCCACATGTCTAGGTTAATGAACATAGATACGGCCTTCCTGAACATGATGCTAAACGACTAAATTGTCCGCCGGACTGATATACATTTGGGCGACATCGGACGTGCGACCCACTCTCTACATGTCAAGCTATAGGATTGCATATGTGTGTGTGTGTCTGAGCATTGAAAAGTTAATTCTCCAGTTATACGAAACATACGCTAAAGGAATGAATAAACTAACATCAGAAATTGTAAGGAGAACCGCTAGACAATTAAAAAAAATAGTAGAAACACAGAAAAGGCAGAAGAAAAATTGAGCAGTAGTGTAAACAGCCGACGCCCCCCCCCCCCCCCCCCCCCCCCCAAGCTCAGATGAGGCCTGGGCTATTTCACACTGTGAGGCACTTTAATTATTTGAGAAGATGGGTCGAAAGTACTTTAATGGAAAAAAGACATGTAAAAAATGAAGAAAAAAAAACATAGACTAAGATGAGGTCCCATTGTTGAAATGAGACCCTGGTCTAATGGCCCCACGGGTCCCCTTTGTCCAAAAGCCTTATGTAAAACGCCACAAATTATCACTATAAACATAACGTACGTGTATTTTTTAAAAATGAACAATTCACAACGGCTAATAAGATAACGTAACTATATGTGACGAGGGAGAAGTGTGAAGTGTGTTAGTAGGTCACAGATAACCTGTGTACATGTCGCAGGTCACAATACAAGCTGACGTGTAGCAACATCATAATCAGTGTCCATCAGCTCCACAAGAACCGTAGGCCGACAACAAACTCATGCCAAGTCCTCCTGTCACGTGTCAACAGCTCACAACTATTTCCATATCTTTGTCATCCCTTTAATTTCCAGTCCTCTTCTCTGTGTGTTTTTCGGTTTCCCTTTCTATCGTTTACCACGGAAATAAATATATCAATTAAAAAAATAAAATGGTATGAAATCAATTTTACAAGTTTTTTTTCTTTCTTTTTTTTTCTTAACCAGCGGCACTTGGGCTTTCAGCCCTTCGGCCCAATGACATGTCATTGCGAGGCTGGGGAATCTGAGGACTTTCCTTCCAACCCGGTCAGGAGCTTCGCTCCTTCCCATCCACAGAGGGTTTATCACAGGAGCCGTTCAGGTTATTCAGTCAAATTTCCGGCCGTAAACATTTCTTCAAATGCTGATGCCCGGGTTTGAACCATGAACACCTGGTCGCCAGTACAACGCCGAAGCCATTACACCAGCGCGGCTCCCAATTTTGAACCATGAACACGGCCATTAAAACCCGCTCCCAATTTTACAGTTAAAACGTCCCGTTTCGGGTTTTTTTCTGTGTACCGTTAACTTATAAAACTGATTTCATACCATTTTTTTTTATTTTTTTTTTTAATTTATATATTTGTTTCCTTACCAGTTTTACAGCAGCCTCCTCATTTATTGTCCTATACTATACCACGACGATAAAGCAAGAACTGCCCAGTAATGCTGTCAATAAGTGTTTATTACAAATAAGGGAGGGAAACCTGAGGCCTGTAAACAGTAAATTAATATGAAACAAATATAAAGGTATGTTATCAGGCACTCGCAGGAAATAAAGAAGTAGAACACCAGACAACAGAAAAACAACAGACATGAGTGGCTTACCCAGGATTTGAACACTGGACCTTCCGTGCGACAACCCCGCCTAGCCATGCAAGCGAATCACACTATCCGCTCTGCCATCTACGCATCATCAAAAAATGATGTTTCAATGGCAGGTCAATAGTGCGAACCACAATACACGACACCAGAAGTCCTCCATGGGCAGTTCAGCCTATTAATGACGCAATCACTTCTGTTGTATTTCTATCAAGCAGTATAGGCCGAATCCAACAAGACCCTTAGGATTGCGTCATTAATAGGCTGAACTGCCCATGGAGGACTTCTGGTGTCGTGTATTGTGGTTCGCACTATTGACCTGCCATTGAAACATCATTTTTTGATGATGCGTAGATGGCAGAGCGGATAGTGTGATTCGCTTGCATGGCTAGGCGGGGTTGTCGCACGGAAGGTCCAGTGTTCAAATCCTGGGTAAGCCACTCATGTCTGTTGTTTTTCTGTTGTCTGGTGTTCTACTTCTTTATTTCCTGCGAGTGCCTGATAACATACCTTTATATTTGTTTCATATTAATTTACTGTCAATAAGTGTCCTCAATGTCTATCATACGAGAAAGACACATTAAACTATGAAAATTTCGGACTAGACTGTCCCGCCAGCATTTAAAAATGTCGTGTCCCCGGGATCACAAATACCTTGTCCGCGTTCCCGATGAAAAGTCTCGAGCTGGCTAGTAAAATATATTCGTGAACTGCATGAGGTAGTAACGCCATCTTTTCTTTGTAAGGTTCATCATCCCACTCTCCATCCCTCGCTGAAAATCACACACATACAAACATCACACGCAGACAAATATGGTAGATTTTATAGGTCTCAGTGTTACTAAAGTGAAACAGAAAAGCTCCCGAGTTGCCGACCTGTAGTTTATAGCTTTTTGGTTGGTATTTTTGTTGTTCTCAGTGTTTCAGAAGCAAGCAATGACTGACAGGACATTTCAGTTAAAGATGTTTACTAATGAGCGAAGTAAATATAAGAGATTGCAAGAAAAAATTGCCAGTTAATAATAATAATAATAATACACATAAACAGTAGAGGAATGGGTGAATGAAAAGTAATGCCTGTCTAACATCAACAAATGATCACAATAAACATTCTGAATGTGTATTACAAAAATATACAAATAAGCAACAACGACAATTCACAATGGCTTACAAAATAGCGTAATTATCCGTGGTGACACAGCAAGGTGAAGTTAGTAGGTCCAAAATACATGTGTATGTGTCACAATACAATCCCGATCAGTTGATGTTTCGATTACAATGTGGAGCATGTTCTATTAAAATCCTTGAAACTGTAGGTTTGATAATCCAAACAATCATTTAGAATGCGAATAAACTATGCCACCTAAGAAATTATTGAGATCAAAAATGAATCTCAGCTTGGTAAAACAATAACAAAACTTCCAAAGCTACAAGACGATCACGTTTAGCAAGGAAGATTAGGATATGTAGACACAACGGTGACCTAGTTCACACACCACTGAAGTTACGTCACGCCAGAAACTAACATCGCGAACGTCTGCTGTCGAGAAGAAAAAAGGCGGGAAAGCTGTCTGCGAGCTACTGGTAAATGGACGTAAACAGTGTTTATTATAAGTTCTCAAGGACAAACACTCTACTGCATTAGTCAACGCAGGTACAGCTACGTGAATGTCAAGCCAAAGTCAGCGATCAGTAAAATTAGGAACATAGTATGCAATAAATCCACATCGAACACATATTATTGCATGGAAAAGTGGGCAAAATAAATAAATACATAAAAAGTCAAAACTTATATTAGGCAGTCAGGGGCGGACTGACCGTAATCGGATCCCCGGGCAATAAGGGTCATTGGACCCCAGGAAATAAGTGTCACTAGTGTCTAATTACCAATCCAGCTGATTAAGCTAGATGGAGGATATGGAAGATGGGCCCCCTACAACTGTGGGCTCTCGGTCACTGCCCCATCGCTCGACCGTTAAGCCCGCCGCTGGAGGCGGACACAGATGGAGTTTCTCTGAAGAGTTGTTAAGAAGCTAAGATATCTTATTATTATTTTTTTTAATGTAAAACTTTTGCCTCGTTTTGAAGGGTAATTGCCTCTAACCCCTAATCCAGTTGATTAAGCTAGACAGAGGCTAGTGGTGAAGAAGCCCACGACTGCTGTGGGCGCTGGTGGACTGCCCGGTTGCCCGACCGTTCAGTCCGCCCCTGGAAGGAAAGATAAATCAGGGAAGGCAGAGAGAAAAGATAATAGATTGACACTTTAGCAAGTGAATAGATCAACAACAGAACGTGTTGGCGAGCATCGAGAACATGGATCTGTGGAGGTAGAGCCGGCCATAGACTGATTTAACCTAATCGGGGCCATGTGATCACTGGGGCCCCGAACTCAAGTTCCCACCTCCAGCTTTGTACAAAATAAGGGACGAAGATTATTTCATATAAGTAATATATGCTATAATGTATTAAAAAGAAAACTATATTTAAATTTAATAGCTATCTTTTAACATAAAACGTATTATAATAAAACTATAATCTTAAGTCTAGAGGACACCCCTCAGTGTAGCAAGTGTAATTTGCTGGGGAGGTTAAGATGTTATCTAAAGGGAAAGAAAGCTGTGTCTGTGTCAACCGTGTGAGGTCAAGCAAATGTAGGCCCCTGACTCTAAAAGATGATGATGATGTATATCAGGGAACCTAACGCTACCTCCCTAGATCTCACACGGTCCGTATTTTAATTTTGGTGTATGACGTGAATAGTGTCTAGGGGTGAAATGACAATGGTGGTACATCAACACACTACACTTTAACTCACTATAAGGAAATGAATAAGACTGTGGTTAAAGTTTTCTTTAAAATTGAATGCTTTTTTCTTTGTACAATTTAATCTGCCTGTCCTGCCATCTCTTTTGGACAGGTCTTTGAAAATGAGGAAAATATATTTTACATATACTGATTAACTAAAATGTTTGGACTCTTTGTCCTATAAGTATAATGTCACTATATTGTTCCTGTAGGTGTATTCACAGACTAAAACCATAATATCTACTAGTGTTAGTCATTTGTTAGGAGGAGCTGTTGTTTCATCACGCCCCATATAATTCTGTTTATTCTTGGAAATAACCATTTTTATTTGAATGAAGTGTCAGATGTCCCAGATGTTAACACATCACCTGGGATTCTTGGTATAAAGATAACAAGTCAGTATGTCGCTGCAGAGAATATATAGATCGGCACACACAAGCTCCTTCAGGCTATCTGCTGACAGCATAAACTTTTGAAAAGGAGACTTTTGTCTTTACAATCACTCATCAGGTTTCCTGTCACCGGCTTGTAACAGGAAATAAAAAACCCTGCAATAAAAGACACCCTGGCCTTTTCACATCTGATCACAATTTCTTATCACTATTTTACACATGATGGTATGGGGTCAGCCTCGTGTGCATACAGGTGCACAAGCCCCTAATTTATATGAATCACATCTTTCTGTGACCACACCTCATGTCCCTATGGCAGATACGCCACTGTACTTTTCCATAGTTTTCTTCAATACAATAACGTGGAGTAACCACATTTCCTTTTGTATGATTTTTCTTTTCTTTTATTAATTATAAACGCTCTAGGCATGTTGAAGAGTGTTCATGGAACACTGAGGCTTACTAACATCTTCTAATACAATAATATTAATACAAATCATAACAATATGCAACAGTCAAATACAGTTCAATGTGAGGACTCAATAATGTTTGCTCCCGGCATGTCCTTCACTTTTCGCAATAGCAGTATCTAACTTTTGCAGTTTTAATCAAGCATATTAATACATAAAGCATTCTTACCACAAATTCAAAGAAATATGTCACAAATAACGTTGACTGGCAAAAGATATGGCCTCAGTTTTTCTCTGCCCTGTCCAGACTGTGAATTTAGTATTTATTTTACAATTTATCACATCTGCTCTCAACGTACTTGTTGATATAAAAATTTCTTGTCAAATGGCCACGAGACCCCTAAGCCTTTTGCCAATATCTATTAGAGCTGGCCAATGAAATCAGGCAACTACCAAATTTTGAATTTAGTTTTGAAAAAATAAAAACAAAATTCCAAACAAACTATGTGTCTCGTAGTCCATTGGTCAGTCTGCGTTAGTTATGCCAATACAAAAAGATGTTAAGTTTTGGTTAACATTTTCCTATCTCCCCCTTTACTCCTATACCACCCAATCGGATTTGAATTACTCCAATGCCTCTTTTTCAAACTTGCGTCCCTAATAACGTTATGTGTAACGAGCAAGAACAACAGTCTGTCCGTCCTAGCGTTCGTAGACATATAGTATTATCTCAATAACTTGGCTAATAATTGGACTGCCATATATAGTAAAACATATTATTTCTCAGGAGACACTAAGCTATCCTAATATATGATTTTTATGGTCAGTTTCATTATGGTTTAGATTTTCAGTTTTGTCACTGTCAATCGTCAAATATAACTTTTACACAAGTCGGCCATCTTCCCCCTGTCTCTATCATTTTTTTTCCATTATTCAAATAAACCAACGGGACCTCAAGACGCAGCAATAGAGACCGCAGTCAGCGACTCATAGCTTGACTGCCTGCGTCAGGACCAGCGAACCAGAGCTGGTCAAGACCGTGCTCCACCTCCACGTGGTGGTCCTGGAAACAGTATGCAGCAATGCAGACTGGCTGAGCGAGCACGGATCGCAACGTTGTAAACAGGCAACCAAGGGCGAACAAACCAACTAGTTTGAGACTAAAATCTTACTGAATTTAGCGATGATCTCACAGATTTCACTACACTCAGAATGGTCCTAATCGGGCCCCGCAATAACTCCGACCCTGTGTGATGGTGGCAGCAGCGTTGTCACTCTGAATTTTGAAGGAATAAAACCTAAATATCGGCGAGTCGGGCTATCTTGGGCGATTTGTGGGCTACTGTTAGCGATTTTTAGGCTATTTTGGGCGAAATCTAGGTCACGTTCTTCAACTAATGAAGGAAAATGACACATAGACGGGACGAAAAAAAACGAAAAAAACAACAACAAACAAACAAACCTAGATCTAAGTGAATTCACCTAGGAGTGGCAACGCTGGGTGGCAGGGTCGCCTACGTATCCAGGCACAGAATCTCACTTGTCAACAGCTGTACAACTAGCTGCCACCTGGCAATGTTGTCGACTGAACAGAAGTTATTTAAACTCCCAGAACGTCGTCTACTTCTCTGTGGTTTCACATGTCAAGTGACTTCCGATTCTTTATAATTTCCTCAAGGGTCGTTAGAGTAGTTATAACGTGTGGTTCTCAGGGTAATCGGGTTCGTAACCTGGTTGTGTGACACTATAATCTATCCAGCTGTAAATGGATAAGGTCATGTTGTTACCGGGGGTCTATGGAAGAGACAAACAAAAAGAAAAGAACTTCAGTCCCCTGAAACAAGTTGTACAGGGTGACTAATATTAGGGTGTGCATGGGGATGGCAACTTCATTATGTCAAACAGATTGCAACAACAACCACCACAACAAGATACAGTGAATGTTTGGTGTAGGCTTTCTGTAAGGGGACAAACTACAGTGGTGGCTATGCTCTGTAAGGGGACAAACTACAGTGGTGGCTATGCTCTGTAAGGGGACAAACTACAGTGGTGGCTATGCTCTGTAAGGAGCGTGCAGGAAAATAATGACAAGTTTTTTTTTTTTTTTTACCAGCGGCACTCGAGCTTTCCAGCTCTTTTGGCCCAATGACATGTCATTGCGAGTCTGGGGGGTCAGTGGACTTTCCTTCCAACCCGGTCAGGAGCTTCGCTCCTTCCCATCCACACGGGATTTATGCGCAGGAGCCGTTCAGGTTATTCAGCCAAATTTCCGGTCGTAAACCTTCTTTCAAACGCTGACGCCCGGGTTTGAACCATGAAAACCTGGTCGCCAGTACAACGCCGTAGCCATTACACCAGCGCGGCTCCCTAATGACAATATAAATGGATACCTTATAACTTATTGAGCCTGTAAGGAGATTTTTTTAAATGGATAAAGAAGACATGTCTGTGATTCATTGCATAGTTTCACTATCGTGGGTGAATCACATCGTCCTGTTCACCAGCTATCTTCCTTCGCAGTTCTGGATCGGTAGTCCCCAAGTATTTGTATTTGTACTTTAAAAATTTTTTTTATTAAGCTACAAAGCGCACAGTAAACTGTGATTTCAAACTGGGTTGTGGTTAGGGGTTAAAAGTTGCGATTTAAGATTAAGGTTTGGCTTAGAATACGAAAGCAGAGTAATAGCCGCTAACCTTAACCCTAACTCCAACCCTGTTTTTGAGCATATTTTTTAAGGTGCGACAAACATGAAGGCCGTAAGTAAAACAAAAAATATAAAAAAATTAATAAATATATAACAATACCAAGCGAACATGATGATTTATCGATCCGAGGTGGGCCATAATATGGCATGGGTAAAGAAAAATATGATTCACCCTACTGCCTTTATTACCCCCAGTACCCGAGCATTGTCATTAATTCTAAAGATAACCTTAGTGTACTTGTCTCAAAACAAAAACACAACAGTGTGCGTGGTCGAATACACAGTAACAATGACAAATCTGGCAAAAACGTGCCGCTGTGGGGGAAGACACACAGCCAGTGGTACACGTCCTCCAAGACTGTAGGTCCACGCGAGGAGGAGATTGACAGCATCGCCTGCACCAACTTATCTGAAGGAGAAACCCCCTGAGAAGTCCGAGACACATCCTCAACTTTATGAAAGAAATATATATATATATATATATATATATATATATATATATATATATATATATATATATATATATATATATATATATATATATATATATATATATATATATATATATATATATATATATATACAAGGCAAGGTATGTTTGTAGGTTCTTAATACAAATCCGCATGCCTTATTATTTCTTGATGAATTTTGGCAGACAGGCTCTTTAGTTACCGCCGGGGTACGCCATGCAGTTATTTTATAATTTAGTATTGTAATTATGACATTATGATTAATTACAGTTTTTCGTAAGAAATGTATAGAAGCCATTTATTTCGCAGGGGCCATAATCAAATAAACACATATCCAATAAATATCAAGGGACGTAACACAAATGATAAAACTATTATTTTATGTTTGTTATTAAGACCATACGTTTGGATATTTTACAAGATAATTAAAAATGTTTAACTAAACATTTTTACTTTAATAGGAAATAGAAGCCAAAAAAAAAAAAAACCAGTTTTCTGTAGCATATCCTTTTTTTTTTAAACTATGTAATTTTAATGGTACTCATTTGGTCAAGCGGTTTCTAATAGGATCGGAGCTGTATTGATACATATATTAAAACCAATGAAGGTTCTCTGAGCTTGAACATCCACTGTGCGTGTTTAATCTTAATGAAAATGTTACATGGTATTTTTTTTTAAACATCATATTTAAAATGCGTGGTCAAAATTTGAATGTATGTTTATTTTGATTGAAAAAGCAGACTTGTGCGTTCATTCGCTTTCACTTATAGTATGTCGGTGCTTCAGAATTTTTGTTATAAACCTTCGACCCACTTAGTATTACAATTTAGAAAATGCCTGGCTTTAGTTTGGTTGTTTAAATAACTGTATTAACATATGGGCGCAGTCATTAGTAATACCGCTTCCAAAGAAAGGAAATCTAAAAATGTGCAAGAATTACAGAACCATTAGCCTTATTAGTCATCCAAGTAAAGAGATGGTAAGGATATTTTTGAACAGAATAAAACAGAAATCAGATGAAATCTTGTCCGAGGAACAGGCTGGCTTTAGACCAAAAAGAAGTACGTCAGAACAAATCTTCAATATTAGATTACTGATCGAAAAACATCTCCAGCATCAACGCGATTTATACCATAACTTCATCGATTTCACAAAAGCCTTCGATCGAGTCTGGCATGAAGGCTTATGGCAAATAATGAAAAAAATTCAACTTTGATACCAACATCATAGATATCATTGAAGCACTATACAAGGATGCAAGCAGTGCTGTTTTTGCAAGCAATGACATTGAAGAATTTTTCAAAACAACTGTGGGAGTTCGTCAGGGATGTATCCTGTCCCCAGTGCTCTTTAATATATCTAGAACATATTATGCAGGAGGCTCTCTACGATTATAAAGCAACCATATCGATTGAAGGCCGACCTCTTTGCAATCTACGTTTTGCTGATGATATCGATCTTATAGCTGAAACAGAATCGGAACTTCAAGACCTTACCTCTAGACTGGAGAAAGTATCAAGAACGTATGGGATGGAAATTAATATAGAAAAAAGCAAGATATTGGTGAATAGCCATAAGAAACATGTTCCGACCAACATTACGTTAAATGGGCAAACGTTAGAAGAAGTTAACACCTTTAAATATATGGGGTCCACTATATGTAGTGATGGAAGATCAAGTAAAGAAATCAAGACAAGACTTGAGATGGCCTCAGCTGCCATGACAAGGCTGAATGTGATCTGGAAAAGTAACATCAGTTTTCCTGTGAAGATCATATTATACAAATCACTTGTATTATCCATTCTCTTGTATGGGTGTGAGGACTGGACACTCACTGCAGATACGGAGCGAAGGATTCAGGCTTTCGAGTATAAATGTTATAGAAGAATTTTGCGCATTTGCAATAAAGAGCACAAAACAAATGTCTATGTTAGAGAGAAAATAAACACTTATGCTATAAACACCAAGAACCACTTTTGTCAGTAGTGAAACGTCGAAAGCATGCCTGGTTTGGGCATGTAACTCGCCATGACTCCCTTTCGAAAACGATCCTCCAGGGAACAGTCCAAGGTAAACGGAGAAGAGGAAGGCAAAGAAAATCCTGGGCTGATAACATCAAAGACTGGGCAGGGCACGGTTTTTCCACACTTGTACGCATTGCTGAGGATGGAGAGCAGTGGAAGACCCTGTCTGCTGATGCTTCCACCATGGCACCCCTACGACCCATGACGGGTTACGGGTTGAGATCATGATCAACATATGTATAAACCAAATTCACTCGGTAGTCGCTTTTTCTCCCGTTGCAATTATTTTTAAGTTATTTTTATAGTAACATCTTTAGTTGTTGCAGAAAACAAAATTATTAGATAGCTTTGATCGTTGAAGGACCGTTTAAATGTAAGTAATTTTTTCACAGGTTGCCAGGTCACATAATTTGGTGTATACCGCTTTGGTTAAAAAGAAAAAAAAATAAGCTGGAAGCTTTTTGTTAAATATGTATTCAATTCATTTGAATGTATGTTTATTTTGATTGACAAAGCAGATTTATGCATTCATTCGTTTTCACGTATGGTTTGTCCGTGCTTCAGAATTTAAAAAAAATAAACCTTCGTCCCTGCTTAGTACTAAAATTTAGAACATGTCTAGGTAACATAATTTAGTTTCTACCGATATTTTCTATGCATAAAAACGGGTCCGTAAATAGTGTCTATCTGAATCAAGGGAAGCAATCCAAATGGTAAAATTATGAATCAATGGAAACACTCAAAATGGTAAAAATTATTATTAAAATGTCGTAATTTACAACTCTACGTTTCTTTATTTTACATAGCAATTTAAATTATTTAAACAGACGCTAATGCTTTATGCGAAAATAAAATAAAAATACTTTGATTTAGTATTTAAAAGTTGTTATTACTTTTTATATCAAATTTAACTACATTTTACAAAGCAGTTTCTGTTTATTTACCAAATATTGCATATTATATCGAAGGCTAAGCACTTCATAACTGAAACAGACTGCAATATCTTATGTAACAGAAGAGGGTCTTTATTATATTGCTGGACCGAATGGTCTTCTATAATTGTACATGTGCCAGTCTCAAACAGGGTACGCCTCGCCAAAGTAAGGCAATATTTAAGTTTTATTTTTATTTTTGGCACTTAAAAAAATATACTAGCTCAACGCTAAACAATTCACCACAACGAAAGATCTTTATTTAGACATGTGTCCTAATATAACAGGCGTTATCCGTGTGTCTCGGTTGAATAGGTCGTGTCTCACCGAAATGAGAAACTTCTGTTTACAAAATACAACTCAACACAATCTTTGTGTCTTTTATATTTGAAGTATGTATGACAGAAAATAATAATCATGTTTTTTTTTTTACAAGCAATAATGTATATATGTTTCAAAAGAACGTGCTACGAAAAACAGTAGTAAGAACGTTAAAAAAGGATGAGTTGGACTATTCTTTCTTGGTGCGCCAAGTCGGAAAGGGAAAATGTGTCTTATTAATTTGCTAAAACTCGGAAGCAGAAAAAAAATTGCTTTCGCGATTCCATCTTAAGAAATAAGAGTATTTTGGAAAAATTCGGAAGTAAATTAAAAAGCAAAAGTGAAATCACTCCACTGGTAGAACCATAAGGAATAACAGTATTTTGTGATGCTTGCATTTGCAATTACTGTAAAGAAGGCACGGGGATAGTCACTTAAAGCGGTAGTCATGAACTTAAATGAAAATTAATTTTCACTCGAATATCAAAATATTATAATTTTATTTTGACATTTCATAAGTTTCCTACACAGTTACTAGGAAAATCCGGGCAACGCCAGGTCCTTACAGCTAGTATATATATATATATATATATATATATATATATATATATATATATATATATATATATATATATATATATATATATATATATATATATATATATATATATATATATATATATATATATATATATACATATATATATATATATATATATATATATATATATATATGTTGTTCGTCCATCACAGGTGATGAAGACCACTCTGTTCATCCAATTATTAGGATGTTAGGATAGTCTATGAGTACGAAGGTGACTGATGAGCCCGATGCGGGCCTGGAAGGATCTCGGACAGTGTGGGCAGGGAATGTTTGCTTCATGTGAAGGTTTTATTTCACGATCTTTTCTAGCTTGTCTCCGCTGTTCCGCTGCTGCTCTTCTGGAAGATTCGCATGCCACTGCACCTTTACGAAGAGATGTGCGCCAGGCAGTTCGGTCTTGCGCAGCAGCTTCCCATGTGTCTGGGTTTATGTCAAAGGTTTTTAATGAAGCCTTAAGCGTGTCTTTGAAGCGCTTTTTCTGGCCACCATGGGAGCGTCTACCCTTCTGCATCTCTCCATAAAAGAGTATCTTTGGCAGTCGATGGTCTGGCATGCGGACTACATGACCTGCCCAGCGAATCTGTGACTGCATCAGAATAGTATCGATGCTAGGGATACCAGCTCTGTCAAGAACGGCGGTATCCGGGATCTTGTCTTGCCATTTGATGTTCATTATCTTCCTGAGACAGACTGTATGGAAGTGGTTGAGCTTTTTTACGTGGCGCCTGTATACAGTCCATGTTTCACATGCATAAAGCAGCACTGGAAGCACCGCAGCTCTGTATACCTTCAGCTTTGTCTGTAGACTAATGCCACTTCGATGCCAAACGTTGGTGTATAGTCTGCCAAATGTGCTGCTGGCTTTGGAGATCCTGGTGTTCACCTCATCATCAATGACGATGTTCTGGGATAGTGTACTACCAAGGTATGTGAACCTGTTCACAACATTCAGTTTCTCACCATTTACCTTGATGACTGGCTCAGTATAAATTGTGCCAGGAGCTGGTTGGTACATGATTTCGGTTTTCCCCGTGTTGATGGTAAGCCCAAAGTTGGAGCAGGCTTCGGAGAATCTATCAACGCTACGCTGCAGATCAGCCTCTGAGCCAGCACTGAGGGCACAATCGTCAGCAAACAGAAGATCCCTGATGGTGTGTGATTTGACCTTGGTTTTTGCTTGAAGCCTCCTAAGGTTAAAAAATTTTCCATCAATACGATATCTGATGTCGATTCCTGTGTCCCCGTCTCTGAAAGCATCAGTCAGCATAGCAGAAAACATGATACTGAAAAGAGTAGGTGCAAGTACACACCCTTGTTTAACTACATTTGAGACTGGGAAAGGCTCCGATAGCTCACCGTTTTCCTGAACTCTAGCCTGCATTCCATCATGCAGCTGCTGCACTATTGAGATAAATTTCTTTGGGCAGCCGTATTTTGCTATGATCTTCCATAGACCCTCTCTACTGACCGTGTCGAATGGCTTTGTCAAGTCGATGAAAGCTGTGTAGAGGTCACAGTGCTGTTCTTGGCATTTTTCTTGAAGCTGTCTTGCAGCGAACACCATATCGGTGGTTCCACGTTCTTTCCGGAATCCACACTGACTTTCAGGTAGAAGACCTTTGTCAAGATGAGTCGTAAGGCGATTAAGAAGGATTCTGGCAAATATCTTCCCAGCGATTGATAGTAGTAAGATGCCTCGATGATTGTTACAGTCTTGGCGATTACCTTTACGTTTATAAAGATGTATAATTGACGCATCCTTGAGATTGTGTGGGATGGTTTCACTCTGCCACATTTGCTGGAAGATCATGTGAAGTTTCTCTATCAGAACTGTACCGCCATCTTTATAGACTTCAACAGGAATTGAATCGGAGCCGGGGGCCTTTCCACTAGAAAGTTGACGAATCGCTTTTTGAGTCTCCTCCAAAGTCGGTATATCATCTAGTGCTTCATTTATAGGAATTTGGGGCAGTCGGTTGATGGCTTCATCATTAATAGATGATGGCTGGTTCAGAATATTATTAAAGTGTTCGACCCAGCGTTGGAGAATTTTTTCCTTGTCTGTAATTAGTGTTTTTCCATCTGCATTAAGGAGGGGAAATGATCCTGATGATGTTGGACCATAGACCGCTTTGAGTGCATGGTAAAAAATTTTCAAGTCATGGCTGTCAGCAAAGCCTTGGAGCTCATCTGCTTTATTACTCAGCCATGAATCCCGCATCTGGCGTAGTTTATGTTGGACGATTCTACGCATGTTGTTGAAAGCGTCTTTCTTGGATGTAGATTTTGGATCATTTAAATATGCTTTATGGAGATGGTGTTTCTCAGCCAACATCTTCTTTATATCATCTGAGTTCTCATCAAACCAGTCATTTTGTTTCTTGATGGCGGGACCCAGGACCTCTGTAGCAGTGTTGTAGATCTGCTCGGTTAGGGCTGTCCAATTTGTTTCCGCACTTTGGCCGTCTAACGAGATAGATTTGAGACGGTCTTCTAGGGTGTCAGTGAATGACTGTTTAATTTTTGTCTTCTTTAGTTTGGTAATATCCAGCCTTTTTTGAGTTTTCTTTCCCTGAGGGCGCCTGGCAGGTTGGATACGAATTTTAAGTTTAGACACAATGAGGCGATGATCAGTCCAGCATTCGGCACCCCACATGGACTTGGTCACCCGGACATCTTGCCTGTCCTTCTTCCTAACAATTACATAGTCAATTAGGTGCCAATGCTTCGAGCGAGGGTGCATCCAGGAGGTCCTGTTGCGGATAGGAAGTCGAAAAATGGTGTTGGTGACAAGGAGGTTATGTTCTGCGCAAGTCTGGAGGAGAAGAAGTCCATTGCTGTTACAGCGACCCACGCCGTACTTTCCGATAGTGCCATTCCAGGAGATGTTATCTGAGCCTACTCTTGCATTAAAGTCACCAAGAATAATAAGCTTATCTGCTTTGGGAACTGATGCAATGACTGCATGTAGTTCTTCGTAAAACTTATCCTTGACGTCATCCTGGTTTGTCATAGTTGGTGCATACGCGCTAATGATGGTGGCATGTTTCCTTCCATAAAGCAGCGGGATCTTGACCGTCATGAGTCGGTCATTTATTCCCTTTGGGGGCTCCGCTAGCTTGCCAATAATTGCTGTTTTGATTGCAAATCCAACCCCTGCTTCTCGTCTTTCTTCAGTTCCTCTTCCGCTCCAATAGAATGTATAACCTGCACCCTTTTCGCAAAGTTGGCCCTCGCCTGCAAGTCGAGTTTCACTCAGTGCTGCTATGTCAATGTTGTATCTGGCCAGTTCTCTCCCTATCAGGGCAGTTCGCCTCTCGGGTCTGTTTGTGTTAAAGTCTTTGTCGAGTAGAGTATATATATATATATATATATATATATATATATATATATATATATATATATATATATATATATATATATATATATATATATATATATGTGTGTGTGTGTGTGTGTGTGTGTGTGATTAAATGATGACATCATCAGCACAACTGCTATGCTGTGGACCCCAGAAGGACGGCGAAAGACAGGCAGATCAAAGACAACCTGGCGGAGAACAGTGGAGGAAGATATGCAAAGCATGAACCAGAGTTGGGGCACGGCACGAAGGATGGCCACCGACCGAGCAAAAAGGGGACAGTTTGTTGCTGCCCTACATGACACCTCTAGGCGTGATGACCACTGGTTGCTTTGTCAGTCAGGGCCTAAGGATCCAACACAAAGAAGTAGATATGGTGATGAAGACATGTAAAGGCCTTGAACTTATGACACGTGACATGAAAACTTGGCATGTGTTTGTTGAAGGCCTATGCTCCTTGGGGAGCTAAAGATTGACATACCGCCAATTTATGAGATAAGTAGATGTGGTTATATCAGGTTAACAAACAAAGGTGACGGTAGTTTCATAATATACTGTCAGCTTTATGAGGTGGAGATGATCTGTTCCCATTACAGCTGCTTTTGCTTTCCCTAACTCAACAGCAAGGTCAGGTACCCAAATACAGATGGGCAGAATGGAGCGTGACGGTACCAGGTTTCGAACTCGGTAACTTTGTCTCGAGTAGCAAGCGCTCTAAATACGCGACATGCTAAAATGTTTGACGTAGATTGTAGAGTATTCTTCTTCTTCTCTTCTTCCGTCCTTAGCCACCGACCGTCGAAGCAGTCAGTGGCCATTACGCCTAGTGGCGTCTTAGGGCAACAGCAGATAGGCTTTCTTTGCCATTGTTTCCCATCACGCCTATTGGCGTCTTTAGGGCAACGGCAAATCAATCCATCTGCTGTTGTTTCCGTAATCGAAGTGACTGGCAAACGGGTGATCAGCCCGTTGGTTTGTAGAGTATTAACCAACTTAAATTATATTTCTAACACAACACAGCACATTTGTGTATCAACAAGCTACAGAATTCACAAATTATATAATTTTTATCAACACATCAATCGTATTTTCTAACACAACATAACGCATTTTTGTATTACGTGGCCAGGCAATTATCCGTTGAACTCTAATTTCTAACACAGCACGACACATTTGTGTTTCAGTGGGCTAGAAAAATATCCTGCACAGAATGTTTGTCAACAAATCGACCACATTTTCTAACACAACACAACACATTTCTATATGAACAGGTTAGACTGTTATCATTACGTCAAACGACACGCCCCAGTGTGTATATTTACTTCGTACAATATCTAACACAGCTTCGACACGGCGTATATCAACAAACTTTTAATATTATCCAGTAGATCAGGACGTTACAAACCAAAAAGTTCAATCATAAAACAGGAGGGACAATGCGCTGGATTTCGCACATATAGCTATCGATACAGTGTCAGTTCTGCGCAGGCCCGTTTTTTGTCGTCTGCAGTTACAACTCGCGAAAAACAGCGTTACGGGTTAACAGGTTACCGTTAGGATTTACGGTTAAGCTTTATTGTGCCCCCATATTCTCCGATTCAATCGGCTTAAGCTTAGGATGCCAGATACAGATAAATCCGAACGCTAATCTTAACCCAAACCCTGGTTGGAGATTCTTCTAGAATAAAATGAGCGTCCGACTGGCACAGCGGTTAGAGCGCTGGCCTTTTGCGGCAAAGGAGCCAGGTTCTAAACTCGGTGTCGTCACGTTCAAGTATAACCAGCTGTAAATGGGTACCTGATTCCGTTCGTGAGTTGGGAGAGGAAAAGGCAGAAAGTTAGGGAAATGATCACCCCCACCTCTCGAAGCTGAACCTTGTATAATGAAGGCTCTAACACTTCTCTCCCCTATGACAGAATCTGCTATGCGACCACATTGACCTGTTTAATGACCTGCGACAAACAGTGAGGTCAGGACGTTCGTTATATTCATTTATTTTTTTTTTTAACTAAGAAAAAATTGGGACCCCAAAAAAAAAAATACAACTTATCGCTTCTTACTGTGTCTCTGGATTCTTATTTCATAGTGTTCCGACTTGGGCAACTTAATCGGTTCCCTTATCGATAGCCATTTATGCGAAACCCGGCGCACAATAATGTACCACTATTGTGTGATTCAACCAATCAATCAGCCTTCAAGATTTCAAGTATATGAGCAAGCCAAAATGTCACCAAACGTAACTTTGTGAAGGAAATATAAACTGGTCAACTTGAGTAGTCCATTGTTCAAACTTGTAATTTTCTGCACGCAATAAATAAAATGTTTGGTTAACAATTGGAGACATGATTTCTGGTACCAGCGTTTTAGGAATAATCAAACAGAAGATGCGCTACCGTAGTCAGATTGAAAGTGAAAAAGGTGGTGTGGCGTAGAGCTTCTGTTTCTTGTCCCGACATTAGGGGTGGTAACTATTTATGCTTAACTTTGAACTGCAGGTCTTTTTTTTTTAACCGTCTTTTGTTGTAAAATAGGTCAAATGCACGATAGCAGACGAAACGTGAGGTAGTTAAATACTGTATTGCTAAAAGTATCGGAAAGGTTGCCAAGTACTGCACAAGAGAAAACGGGTGGGGTGAAGTCTGATCTCTCGTGAAGCTATCCCAGTGGGAGTTTTACTCCTGGTAGGTTCAACCAAGCTGGACTGGTCTGTGTGGGTAGGGGTCAGACAAAAGCTGGTACCCTGGTCCTCCAGGTTGGGGGTTTTAGCATAGGGCTGACACCCCTGTCTATGTAAAAAAAATAATGAAGTTACGGAAACAACATCAAATGAACAAACTTTGCTGCGGGATGGACATTCGGAGTCTGTGGCTCGTATGACTGTCAGTGGTGAAAGCCGAAAGGAAGCCACTGACATGAAAACGGATGTCCTGACCGCAAAACAGGATACAAGAATAGGATTTTGGAATGTCAGGACAATGTACGAGACAGGTAAACTAAGACAGGTCACGGCAGAAATGAGAAACTATAGGTTACACATCCTGGGGATAAGCGAGAGCAGATGGACAGGGGCAGGAAAAGTTAAAACAGCAACAGGAGAAACAGTACTTTACTCTGGAAGAGAGGATGGACAGCACAGTGAAGGCGTAGCCATTATTCTACAGAAAGGGATAGAAAGGACATTACTGGAATGGAAACCCATCAACAACAGACTGATACGATTGAGATTGAGAGGGAGATTCACCAACACTACAATAATACAATGCTACGCACCAACGAATGATAGCGATGAGGAGGTCAAGGATGAATTCTATCAACAACTGCAGAAAGAAATGGAGGACACACCTAGATATGATCTTGTTATAGTAATGGGAGACCTCAATGCGAAAGTTGGTACACACAATACATATAATGAAAGAACAATGGGGAAATGCGGCAGCGGAATAGCAAACGAAAATGGCGATAAGCTAATAAGTTTCTGTAGCATTAACAACCTGGTCATTGGAGGAACACTTTTCCCACATAAGGAAATTCACAAGTTAACATGGGAATCCCCAAATGGTCGGGACAGAAACCAGATAGACCACATCATGGTTAACGGTAGATGGAGACATGCATTACAAGATGTGAAGGTAAGAAGAGGTGCAGATGTGGGAAGCGATCACCATTTAGTAGTTGCAAAACTGAAAGTGAAACTAAGAAGGGCTGGACCAACTGTAACTACAGAGAAAAGGTTTGACATCAGCAAATTGAAGGACCCCCTTACCAGAAAAGCTTTTGCGGCCGACATTAAGAAACGATATCAATTTGCCAAAAGCCAGGAAAAGACATTGACTGATGATATAGACCAGAATTTTAACACCATTTCAACAATATATAAGGAAAGTAGCAAATCATGCTTAGGATTCCAGGAAAGGAAGAAGCAAGACTGGATAACACCAGAAACACTAAACACCATAAAGATGAGAAAGGAAATGAAAAGAAGGAAAACAGAAGCGAAGTCCCCCAGGTTAAAGCAACTATATAGCGAACAGTACAGTCAACTGGACAGGGAAGTTAAACGCCAAACCCGAGCCAACAAAAGGAATTTCCTAGACGATCTTGCAAAACAGGCAGAAGAGGCAGCACTGAGAAATGAACAAAGCACAGTATACAAAATAACTAAATTCATCAGCGGAAAACACGGTGCAAACAATATCACATTAGTAAGAGATAAGCAAGGAAATCTCATCAAGACAGCAGAGGGACAGGAAACAAGATGGGCAGAGCACTTCAGAGAAACTCTGAACAAGGAAATACCAGAGACACAATTGAATGTTCCTGAGGCTGAAAACGATCTAGATGTAAATACAGACATTCCACGAAAAGAAGAAATCATCACAGCAATCAAAGGGTTAAAGAACGGTAAAGCTCCGGGCCATGATAACTTAAATGCAGAGCTATTTAAGACAGACCCTGAGCTAGCAGCAGAACTATTAGAACCACTATTTGCACAAGTGTGGAAAACGGGGACAACACCATCAGAGTGGAACAAAGGAATAATTGTCAAATTGCCCAAGAAGGGAGATCTTTCAGACTGCAATAATTGGAGAGGAATCACTCTTCTCTCAGTTCCCAGCAAAATACTAGGCAGGATAATTATACAGAGAATTTCAAAGGCAGTAGACTACAAACTGAGGAAAGAACAAGCAGGATTTAGAAAGAACAGAAGATGTGTAGACCATATATTCACTCTCAGGAACATTATAGAGCAGTGCTCAGAATGGCAAAGACAGCTTTACATAAATTTTGTTGATTTTGAAAAGGCTTTTGACAGCATACATAGGGACAGTTTATGGAAAATACTGAGGGCTTATGGAATTCCAAGCTGCATAGTGTCAATCATAAAAAGCCTCTATGCCAACTTTACGTGCAGTGTTGGGCAGAGCAACCTAACCTTCGAGGTGAAGACAGGAGTACGACAGGGATGCCCCTTATCAACCACTCTATTTTTAACAGTCATAGACTGGGTGATGCGCCAGACAACAGAGGCCAGTCCAAGAGGAATAAGATGGACTACATTTTCTACATTGGAAGATCTGGAATATGCAGATGACATTGCACTGCTGGCACATTCACATCAACACATCCAGGAAAAAACGGATAGACTTAATAAACACCAGACGGTGGGGCAGGCAAAGACATCAACATCAGAATGAATAAGGCAAGAACAGCCTTCTTTAGCCTAAATAACATCTGGAAGTCCTCCCAATACAGCACAAGCACAAAATTAACATTATACCAGAGTTGCGTGCTTTCTGTGCTTCTCTATGGTGCGGAATGCTGGAGAGTCACAAAGAAGGAAATGTCAAAATTGTCCTCTTTTCACACAACATGCCTAAGAAAAATTCACCGAATCTTTTGGCCGAATACCATCACCAACCAAGATCTGCTTACTCGTAGCAAGCAAGAGGACATGCATACCATCATAGCTGGCAGACGCTGGAGCTGGGTTGGTCATGTCCTCAGAAGAGACCCCGATGCCATCACAAGAACAGCTATGCTTTGGACCCCTGAAGGAAAGCGAAAGAGAGGCCGACCAAAAACAACTTGGCGGAGGACTGTGGAGGCTGAGATGCAAAGAATGAACCAGAGTTGGGGCACTGTACGAAGGATGGCCACCGACCGTGCAAAGTGGAATCAATTTGTTGTTGCCCTACAAGACGCCACTAGGCGTGATGGCCACTGACTGCTTTGACGGTCGGTGGTTAAGGATCGAAGAAGAAGAAGAGAGGTACAATGGCAGACAGATTAAATGATTGAAATATAAAGATAGACGAATAAATGAAAGAAGGAAGGGAGGAAAGAAAGAAATTATAAAACAAAGAAAGAGACAAGAAACAACAAAGAAAGTCTGCGTTATGACTTGTCCTGTTTATTATGTACCTGTACCCCTTGCACTCAGTCCGCTAACATTTCGTAACGTAAATTTTTAAAATGAGGACGGGGTGGGACGTTGTATTCAACCCGTCTTACCGCTCATTCTACAACTGCAAATGTCAATATTTTCAATGTAAGATAGTTTCAAGGTTCTCTGAGAAGGTCATCGTCATTTCTGGAGTGCAAGTGGCACATTAAGGTCTGACCTTCAGTTTATCTATCACGTGAGATTTTGGTTTTAAAATAGATCTACCTGTTCTCTCCAAACCAACCCATGAGATGTTTTGATTATATCGTTTCTACGAAATCAAAGAGGGAAGAAAGTTCATTTGTCTCTCCTGCGGTTTTTTATGACATAGGACTTGACATTCCAGGTGTTTGTCCAGCGGTTCATTGTCATCTAGGCTTACATGCCCGGTTTTTGTCCCATGGTTAATTATTACCTATAATTTTATGTGCTCGGCGTTTGTCCCAGGGTTTGCTATGTGCTATAATGTTATGTGCTGGATGTTTGTCCTGGATGTTTCGTGCAAAACTTCATATTAGTCACCTAACTCGCCTGTAGACTATCTGTAGTATAATAATTATTTAGTGGTGTATCGTGTCTCTGCAGTGTTACCAGGCATGCTGTAAGGTACTGCTTTCATTCTCCTTACGCCAACCAGTGGCGAATCTGATGGAGGCTCCAGGGGGAGCAAAGGTCAACTCAACCGACGCAGGATTGTATCTAGTGGCCATGTTGATGTAGTGTGAGAGTGGGAAATACGCGAATGGTGTACTGTTCGATGTAATTGACACTTGATAATGTTTCACTCACACTCTTGTACAAGTCAACGATGTTAGGAACCACTGTTGACGTTTCTATGCTTTTAATAATGACGCACACACTTGGACAGCACGGAATACAGTCATGAGTATGTTGACATAGCAAATCATTAGGCAGTAGAATAGTAGTACATTTCATGCAGCATTCAATATAAAATAGTCACTCAATGTTCTGGCGGACTGTGGTGAGTTGGGACTTAATTCTAGTATAAAGTACGTAGTGTACTGACTGAGATCAGCTGTGAAGGTATCTGAAGTTAATAGGTTTGGTGTGTAATTGAGATGACCTTACTTACTGCCACATTTTTATCTCAATCAAACTAATTCTTAATCAATATGAATGTTGGCCTTGTTAAGTGTCTAGGGTAATGCAAAAGTGAGTGTGTGGAATAACCTCAATACAAAACATATACCAACAAATATTAACTTCTAAGATAAAATCAACTAACTCCAGCGGTTAAGTTTTAAAATGAAAAATTTTCTGTTAAGCTTTATTGGTCCTGAGCCTAACTGTTCTTTTGGCCAGGACTTTAGTCATTGATAATCAGTGTGATGGAATTTTGTATATTTACAAATATGTATATGCAATTATTTACAAGCAATAGACCATGTGTCCATAATGCATGAAATCAATCTTCAACTGGGTATTTTTTTCTCTATCTAATTACTTGTTCCTTGAAGCTGGTAAGGGATATACATCATCCCAATTGTTCTCTTTATCACTCTTATGGACTCTGTTGTACTGTTTTTAGTTTTGGAGGAAAAGTTTATTCACTTGAGGAGATTGTCCTAGCAAATATGCAGTAATGATAAGTTGCTCCAGGCCAGATATCACTTATCTGTGCCTGGGATCCATAATGATTTCAGTCTATTTGGCCACACGCTTCAGGTCCTCTGGTCTGCAATCTCTCTCTTAACAGCTGTTGTCAGAGATGACTTGATCTAGTGCTGAATATTTCTGACAGCATCAGCCAAGTACCAGCAGGAAACCCCACATAGAAAGGAAATAACACAGGTTACGACGAATAAGGCACTAGAGAATGGCACATATCTAGATCTGCCCACTGTTTCAGACTGCTTTCGGTCGATATAATTTATAAACCACAGCACAAGTCTGACATCGCTCCTGCTCTTATGAAAATCTTTTGAAACTGGCAACGAGCAGCGTACTATTTCGTTCAATTCAAATGCTTCGACCAATCGCCCAAAGCCTACTATATTTAGAATGAATTAAAAAAAATTGTATCCCATTTACTACGCGTTACTATCAACAACTAGATTCGTATAGATATTTTAGCCAATCACACCTCGGCTTGCTTTAAATTCCAGCCAATCTTTTACTCCGTACTATTTCAGCTTTCGTTCCTCTACGTGTTTTCAAAAACATCATGCCATTTTATCTAACAGATATGACCAGACCATGCCAGTTTCCCTATGTTTTATACCAATATTTTAGTATCTAATGGACCATTTTGATAATTTATTATATATTCCAAGTCCACTAGTCTTAAGGTACCCAATTATATGATTATCATGAGAACAAATAGCCTATTTAAAATTCTTGTCTTTTATCGATCTCAGTTGTTTATTTTTAACTTCCACTGTCCGCATCCTTTTTAACTGTTCTGTCAGGATTTCAGACGTAAACCAGTAGAATGTCATATTTCCAATAAGCATTAATCATGTTTTTTAAAACCTAACTCTCTTGTGTGCAGTTTTTTTTTTTTTTTTTTCTGTCGATTTGAAAAAAACTTGTGCTTGTGGCCTTACACGCGTGATGGTAGTAATTGTGTATCGCGCGACTGTGGTAGTATTGCCTGCGTCCCTGCTTTCAGCCCTCCCTTCTCTCTATCCTAGTTTCATCTGTCTTTTTATCACGCAGTGTATAAAATAAAATGAATGGGATTTTAATCTAGGTCATCTAGAAATACAGTACACGTTTTTATTGTAGAGAGCGTGTAGTGACGTAGTATGCTTTTACTATCAACGTGAAACGTTACACTTTGCAGACGAAGTAGAAAACAAGGGGATTTTGTACGCCATTGTGACAGCACTGTACTTTTACCATTTCTCTTTTCTTTTATTAAATTTATTTGTTAGGCTTTACATTTACCTTTTTAATTTATATATGTGGATTAGAATATTTCACGACATCTCCCCTCTTAAAACAGACATCTTATGTCAGTCCTTTATTCTATATACACATAGATAAATGTAAGTCAATTTGACTTTACTCTGCTGTTGTGCTATCATGGTTTTATGTAGTTGGGTCCATTCAGAGTAGGCACTACTCATGAAATCTGCCTCAGACCTCTACAACCAATAATATTTTTCGGTTATGTTACTGAACAGCCGCAAGTGTGACTGCTTGTCTTAATGCTGCTTCACAACCCGTATTCACCATTTCTCTTCTCTGAGTCTGCGCAATGACATGTCCAGAGAACATTAGATTTTCCTCAAAATGTACGTTATGAGGAGATAACATATACCTGGTGATAGCAGAGTTTTCGTAGTGGATCCCATAATCTTCTTATTAGCCTGTATGAAACATTCGGAATATCCTCAATCAAAGAGGCAACTCAGGGATTCATTACGTTCCTCCGAAATGTTTACATCCAACAATTTTGTCTGATCTCAGGTTTTACTGGAATCTGATAGTAGCCTTTACTCAGATCCACCCTTGAGAAATATTTAGCTTTATTTAGCCTGGCAAACAACTGATTTGTATCCGGCAATGGATCCACCTGTCCTTCTGTAATAGCATTCAGTCTCCTGTAATCTATACAGAGTCTATGTTCTCCAGAGGGCTTCCTTAAGAGTACAACACCGGAACTATACGAAGATTCACTGTGCGAAATAATTCCTTCCTTCAACAAATAGTCTATCTCTTCCTTCAAAGCTTTCTCCTTAGCAAAAGGAATCGAATATGGTTTCATACAGACAGGTGTGGGGTCTATCAGTTTCATATCATATTCCAATAAGTTTGTATGCCCTGGTCGGTCTGTTAACACCTCTGTATGAGTATCTAGAACCTGTTGCACTCTCTCTTTCTGAGTTTTCGTTAAATGTGTACTGATTTTCACCTGTGCCGCTGTCTCACAGGGGTGTAATGGATATTCAAATGATGAAAGTGGTTCCTTTTTCATCTCCATGGCAATGGACAATGTCAACAAGTGTGTCTCTTCCTGATGTTCTCTTTCCAAATATTTCTTCAGGAGATTCACATGATAGATTTTTTCTTTCCCCTTCTTATCTATCTTATAATTTGTTCTAGACACCTTCTCTAGAACTGTATATGGACCTTGCCATCCAATCTGTAACTTATTCTGACTACCGGGGAGAAGAAGCAGTACCTTCTCTCCCACAGCCAAATCTCTGTCTTTTAGCTGTCCTGTTATAATAGGCAGCATGTTTCTTCCTGGCTTGTTTCAAATTTTCATTGGCAAGTTTCCAGCCAGTTTTTAAACGAGTGGTCAGCTCATTCACATATTGGTATGAGGATGTAATATTTTCCTCTGCCTTTTCATCAGTCCACGTTCTTAACAGCGTTACATATGGACCTTTAATTGTGTGGACCTATTTGTCCATTCACCGGTATGGTCTCTTCCACTAGAAGCGCTATAGTGATGATTTTTCTTCCCAGAATTATCAGTCACAAAACGACCGCTACCAATTCTTCTTTTGGGGCTTTCTCTCCCCTTAAAATTCTTGATGAGAGATTTCCTCTCTACATCCTCTTCCTCCAGTTTGTTTAAGTCCGATTGAGGGATTTTCGGCTTATCCTGGGGTAAGACATCTTTTTGCACTCTCCGCATAGTGGCCATTGTAAAACAGTTAAGTGAAGCTTGTCCGTGAAAAGGGGCTTCCCATTCCATTTGGTCCACTTTATCAAATTTATTTTTCCTTCTATTGTCAGGCCTACGGTTGCCCCATGGCGTGTCCAGGTCCTGATCCATGTTCCCACTTGTGGGTGTTCCCTCATGTGCTATGCTACACCTTTCTACAAAATTCTCAATGTCCCATCTTGCCTTGGGCCAATAATAATTGTGAGCCACCTTTTGGATGATGGTACCAATTTTCTCATGGTCCCCATCTGGTTTCACATGTAGGCTCCTTATTAATTCTGCCCTATGTCTTTTAGGAAGAACCAGCTGTCCCTGACCTTTGGATCTAGCTCCAGTCTTCCTATACATCAACTTGTTTTTCATGTAAAAATCTCCCTTGCCTGGAGTAGTATGACCAATTGACAATTTCCTGAAACAAGGCTTGAGGGTCTTATCCCCAGCCTGTGCCTTCCTCATCTCCTCTGGAGTGGTATCTAACAGAATATCCTCCTCCTTTCTTGAGGTCGACCTGACCTGAAGGGTGGCCATATACACAGGTTTCCTTCTGCAACGGTCAGTGTCATGATTGTCCATCTGACAATTTTTACACCACCTTTTCCCTTGGTTGAAAGATTTTCTTTCATCATATTTCCTTTCATCGAATTGTGGGGTTTTATTTTTATTGTCATACCGTGGCCTATCAAACTGGTGCTTACCTTTGTTTTGATCTCTAGAATCAAATTTATTAAAGTTCTGTGGTGCCTTAAAATTATCTACCTGTTTCTTTCTATTACCTGATACCTCTGCCTGAGCTGCTTGATACCTTTCAGCAACATTTAGCAACTCACCCAGTCTCTCTGCACCTTGTTCCATGAGAAACTTTCTCAGGTCTGGAGCCATGGACTCTCTTAATTGCTCTATCATGATCATCTCTTTAAGATCTTGGGTCTTCCCCAGAGCAGTCCATCTCTCCAAATAGGTTTCCAGTCTGGCAGAGAATTGGTGGTATGTCTCCCCAGACAACAGCTTGGCATTTCTAAACTTCTTACGATAAAATTCACCATTCTTTTCATACCTCAATAACAAAGCCTGCTTTAGCATGTCATAATTTTCTTGGTCATCTCTGTTCATTTTGGCAAAAACTTCATAAGCTGCCCCACGAAGCCCTTGTGATAACTTTAAGCTCCACCTTTCTCTCTCTCTAACCCATACGTGGTAGCTAATAGTTCATATCTATTTAGATAGCTCTGAATGTCATCGTCTTTCTCAAAAAAATGATCTAAATGAAAGTTCATAGCTGAGGTTGAGGCTCCCTGACTAACAGTAGCATCGGAGGCGAAGGGACTGGCACCATTTTCAGGAGCATGGCCTTGTAATTCCCGCTCCCTTAGTCGTAACTCATGTTCCCTTTGTAATCTTTTCTCCTCCTTTTCAGCAGCTAATCTTTTGTCTTCTCTTTCAGCAGCTAATCTTTTGTCTTCTCTTTCTGCCTCCAATTTCTTAGCCTCAGCCTCAAATTGTAACTTCTTAATTTGCTTTTCAGCCTCTAACTTTCTTTCAGCCTCTTTTTCTAATCTTCTTTCTTCGCGTTCAATAAATTTGTCACATTCAGTAGTGACATAAGTAATCATAACTTGCCCGTCCAATCCTAACTCTTTTGCAGTCTGTACACCGGCAGATCTAAATTTGGCCAAGTCAGCCATTCTAACTCAAGTAGATCTACTAAGGTTCTAAGACAATTCTACTTTAATTAAGGTAATTATTAACTAATTATTACTGGTGGAACAACCTATCACTGCAAAATCTCCTCTTACTTATTGATACTCTCTTAGTGATGTTCCTAACCTCAATTAAGACCAGTAATACAATCTTGAATTTATATCCTACTGCTAATTTTTATTCCTGGAGTTAGTTAATATATGTTGTATGAGATTCCTACATATATCAACTACAAATCCCGGACAAGCCTACCAATTAATGTGGTGAGTTGGGACTTAATTCTAGTATAAAGTATGTAGTGTATTGACTGAGATCAGCTGTGAAGGTATCTGAAGTTAATAGGTTTGGTGTGTAATTCAGATGACCTTACTTACTGCCACATTTTTATCTCAATCAAACTAATTCTTAATCAATATGAATGTTGGCCTTGTTAAGTGTCTAGGGTAATGCAAAAGTGAGTGTGTGGAATAACCTCAATACAAAACATATACCAACAAATATTAACTTCTAAGATAAAATCAACTAACTCCAGCGGTTAAGTTTTAAAATGAAAAATTTTCTGTTAAGCTTTATTGGTCCTGAGCCTAACTGTTCTTTTGGCCAGGACTTTAGTCATTGATAATCAGTGTGATGGAATTTTGTATATTTACAAATATGTATATGCAATTATATACAAGCAATAGACCATGTGTCCATAATGCATGAAATCAATCTTCAACTGGGTATTTTTTTCTCTATCTAATTACTTGTTCCTTGAAGCTGGTAAGGGATATACATCATCCCAATTGTTCTCTTTATCACTCTTATGGACTCTGTTGTACTGTTTTTAGTTTTGGAGGAAAAGTTTATTCACTTGAGGAGATTGTCCTAGCAAATATGCAGTAATGATAAGTTGCTCCAGGCCAGATATCACTTATCTGTGCCTGGGATCCATAATGATTTCAGTCTATTTGGCCACACGCTTCAGGTCCTCTGGTCTGCAATCTCTCTCTTAACAGCTGTTGTCAGAGATGACTTGATCTAGTGCTGAATATTTCTGACAGCATCAGCCAAGTACCAGCAGGAAACCCCACATAGAAAGGAAATAACACAGGTTACGACGAATAAGACACTAGAGAATGGCACATATCTAGATCTGCCCACTGTTTCAGACTGCTTTCGGTCGATATAATTTATAAACCACAGCACAAGTCTGACATCGCTCCTGCTCTTATGAAAATCTTTTGAAACTGGCAACGAGCAGCGTACTATTTCGTTCAATTCAAATGCTTCGACCAATCGCCCAAAGCCTACTATATTTAGAATGAATTAAAAAAAAATTGTATCCCATTTACTACGCGTTACTATCAACAACTAGATTCGTATAGATATTTTAGTCAATCACACCTCGGCTTGCTTTAAATTCCAGCCAATCTTTTACTCCGTACTATTTCAGCTTTCGTTCCTCTACGTGTTTTCAAAAACATCATGCCATTTTATCTAACAGATATGACCAGACCATGCCAGTTTCCCTATGTTTTATACCAATATTTTAGTATCTAATGGACCATTTTGATAATTTATTATATATTCCAAGTCCACTAGTCTTAAGGTACCCAATTATATGATTATCATGAGAACAAATAGCCCATTTAAAATTCTTGTCTTTTATCGATCTCAGTTGTTTATTTTTAACTTCCACTGTCCGCATCCTTTTTAACTGTTCTGTCAGGATTTCAGACGTAAACCAGTAGAATGTCATATTTCCAATAAGCATTAATCATGTTTTTTAAAACCTAACTCTCTTGTGTGTAGTGTTTTTTTTTTTCTGTCGATTTGAAAAAAACTTGTGCTTGTGGCCTTACACGCGTGATGGTAGTAATTGTGTATCGCGCGACTGTGGTAGTATTGCCTGCGTCCCTGCTTTCAGCCCTCCCTTCTCTCTATCCTAATTTCATCTGTCTTTTTATCACGCAGTGTATAAAATAAAATGAATGGGATTTTAATCTAGGTCATCTAGAAATACAGTACACGTTTTTATTGTAGAGAGCGTGTAGTGACGTAGTATGCTTTTACTATCAACGTGAAACGTTACACTTTGCAGACGAAGTAGAAAACAAGGGGATTTTGTACGCCATTGTGACAGCACTGTACTTTTACCATTTCTCTTTTCTTTTATTAAATTTATTTGTTAGGCTTTACATTTACCTTTTAATTTATATATGTGGATTAGAATATTTCACGACACGGACTATTGCCACATCCCCTACTGACTGAACGCATCAGTGGGTGTGGGTGTGTAAACATGTAAAGAGTCCACTGGCCGAACCTTTTTCTTGACTAAGTTCTCCAGCGACATATAGCAAATATTCATGTAACAAAGTTAAACCACGATAGGGGTTTTAATCTTAATGAGATCTCCGTGCCACTGTCTGAATAATAAGATTCCTGATCCGTTCTCTGGACAGTGATCCATAATGATGACAGGAATACAACATGGCTTCCTTCCCTGAGTTTTCGCTCACTCGCACAGCGGGAGGATAATCATAAGCCAGGGTTAATTCATAACTTGTATATATAGACTTTCCTAGAGTTTCCATACAGTCCCTTAGTCAGAAGGTTGCTTCATAAAGACATAAGCGCTATGGAACCTGTCATCTTCATCAATCTATATTTAAACGACCAACGATGCTCGAAAATACGATGTTTCATCTAGGTCTAACCATAAGGAGATCATCAAAGGAAAAAGGGTCTGGCTTTACCTGGAGTCCGAATCTAAACATAATGAAATACATGAGAAGAGTCTCTGACATAACACTCTCGCAGAGACATTCCTTCCTTATGGAAAAATCATCCACAAATCACTTTTAACCTTTAACAGGACCAGCCCTAGAAAAAACACACACCCGGCCATTACGACCAGCTTCTTCGGAACTCACTACAACTCTCTAGGACAACGGATACCTCCGCCAGAGTTCGGTATAGTCCGACCTTAGCATACGAAGATATACAATATAGGGCTGAATCTTCTTGTACTAGACAAATAATACATATAAATTCAGGCCATAAACATATTGAACAAGATCAATCTATTTTCTGGCCCTAACAAACGAGAACTGACATGACTTCCATATTCATACGCCGAATCAATATCAAGAGAGATCATCCATATAATCAAACGTATAAATAAATCATGGATTATCTCGCTTTCCCAAGGGAAGCATTTTCGTACACAAATAAATACAAATATATATTTTCCCTATTAAATAGACATATCGTATTTTTGTAATTCGTGCATTCAAAAATATGTATGCAACAGATTACCACACCCCCCGGGAAAAAAAATGGTACATTTTTTTTTTTGAAATACATCCAGGAGCAATATACAATAGGCTCACAACGCACGAATAACAATGCGCAGATGATAAGCATTCCAAATAAATGAACGGCTAATGTAAAGCTAAGTCGTCATATGGCACGACAAGTGAGAATATATCTCAGGAACCAGAGAAAGTTTTTCCCTGAGTATAAATATTTCCAGAGAGGTGTCACCAACGCATACTACAATACTGGCAATGCCACAATTTCTACACTAGTTTATCCAAAAATTTCATCTTAGGTATTTTAACATCATGATTATCAAAGACGAAAAAAAATCCAAAGATCAGCGGTGAATATACATCAATGAACCGCTAAGTAGTGATACAATCAATATATATGATACATTACTTATGTATACACATTTTAACATAGCAAAAAAAAAACTGTAGCAAAGTTAGACATGTTAGAAATCTCAGGATCTAACAATTAGGAATCATGTGGGCATCTAGACAAAATGTCTGCCATCACATTTTCTGACCCACGGATAGCTCGCACCGAAAAATGAAAAGGTTGAAGAGCAATCACGTATCGCGTTGATCTCGCGCTCTTCAGATTTTTACTCTGAATAGCAGTAAGAGCTTTCTGGTCAGTTTCCACAATGAAATGCGCGCCAAGAAGAAATCTCTGAAGTTTAAGGATTGACCAAACCATAGCCAATAATTCACGGTCTAGGACCGAGTAATTCTTCTCTACGGCATTTAGTTTTCGAGAAATATACATCACAGGATGCAGAGTTCAAGAGTACTCTTGCATTACTGCTGCTCCAATCCCTGTGGATGATGCGTCACTACGAAGAATAAATGTCTTATCCTTAGTAGGTAATACCAAGATAGGTGAAGTAGAAAACATAGTTTTAACCTTATCTAAAGAGGATTGACATTCTTGAGTCCAATGGACTATATTAGGAGATCCTTTCTTTAGTAAAGAAGAAAGAGGTGACATGATTGAGGACAGATTTGGAATGAATCGTCCATAAAATTGTATGAGACCTAAAAGACTTCGCACTTGCTTTTTAGTCTTAGGAATTGAAATGTTAAGTATTTTACTTGTATTATGGTCTTCTGTTTTTAGGAAACCATGACCAACACGGTGACCTAAGAAAGATATTTCGCTAAAACCAATACACGCTTTCGATGGTTTCGCTGTCAGGTTATGCTCGCGTAGGATAGACAATAGTTCATTTAACCCGTTATAGTGATCTTTCCAAGTATCACTGAAAAGACAGATGTCATCAAGATATGCAATGACATCTGAGCGATGAGATAGGATTCGACGCATCATGCGTACGAATGTTGCAGGAGCGTTCATAAGGCCGAAAGGCATGAAATTCCATTGGAATAGACCCCTAGGTGTCGAAAAAGCAGTAAACGGCTTGGCGTGTTCGGATAGTGGAACTTGCCAATATCCCTTAGACAAATCAAGTTTAGTGAAGAAATGAGATTTCGATAGTCTTGTAAGTAGCTCTTCTAGTAAAGGCATAGGTTCAGCATCAAATTTCGTCACTTGGTTCAATTTGCGATAATCAACGCAAAGACGTATGTTATTGACTTTTTTCCGTACAATAACCATCGGCGAAGAATATGCTGATGTGGATGGTTCAATTATTTTTAAATTTATCATCTCATCCAACTCTTTCTCAACCTGTGCTTGAAAATGTATCGGGATAGGATACGGTCTGACCCTTATAGGATTATGGTCAGTAAGAATAATGTCATGTTCAATGACATCAGTTTGACCAGGAATGTCAGTAAGGACATCCTGAAATTGTTGTAACATAGTAGAAACTTGTTTCTGTTCTCCTGGAGATAATTCGGGAGAAATCGCAACATCTCTCCATGATTCATTAGAATGAAGTGGAATCATCGGAAAAGGCAAATTCACATCCGAGAAACTCGTTTCCTCATCCTGTATTACTGACAGTGATGAGTAATGCCCATGTTGGACTGGAGAATCGTCCGTTGCCTGGAAAACAAGTTGTAAATAATCCGGACGTTCATGGAATTCCGTAAGCATGTTGATGTGGAAGGTTTTATGCTTCCCGTCAATATCGACGATATAGTCGACATCGGAAACTTTTGATATTACATCATATGGACCTTTCCAAGAAATAAGAAGTCTGTTTTCCCTACAAGGTAGTAAGACAAATGCTTTGTCTCCTGGACAAAGTTGTCGTAAGCATCTCTTCTTATTGGCAAATTGCCTTGCCTTCTGTTTGGCAAATTCAGAAGAAGCAGTTGCCAATTTGCATGCTTCAATAATCTTGTGTCTAAGCGCAATGACATATTCGTAAGAGGATTTTGTGTCATCGACAATATTATCAGCAGTTATGAGATCATGAAGTAAGGACATAGGACCTCGCGGTTTCGCGCCAAAGACAAGTTCAAAGGGAGAAAATCCTGTATGTTCGTTGGCGACCTCTCTATATGCAAAGAGAGTCGCGGGAAAAACTCTGTCCCAATCCTGAGGATGATCTTCAGTTATTTTACCTAATAGGTTTTTGAGAGTCCTATTCAGACGTTCTACCATCCCATTAGACATAGGATGATAAATACTACTTAAAGATCTCTCTATCTTAAGAGTCGACATTACTTGAGACATAGTATCTGATATGAGTTGGGTACCATGGTCCGATAATATTTCTGCTGGAAATCCCAGACGAGAAAATATTAACCAAAGAGCGTCTGCAATATCAGCAGTAGTTATGCTCTTTAGAGGAACAGCCTCTGGCCAACGTGTGCACATGTCAACACACGTCAAGATAAATTGGTGTCCTCTAGCAGACTTTATTTTAAATGGACCGATGATGTCTATCGCCATCTTTTGAAATGGTCGAATTGAATATCTGCAGCCTGAATAGGTGCAGCATGGCGTGGACCTTTGGATTTAACTTCTTGACATACCTTACAAGATCGACAATAGATCCGTATGTCCTTGTTCACAAAAGGCCAAAAGAAAGACGCAAGAACTCTAGATTTAGTACGGGAAAAACCCATATGCCCAGCACACTGAGAATCATGAGCGTGCTGTAAGATTTTAACTCTCATATTTTTGGGCACTAGACTTTGAGAATGAGCGGACTTAGCGGAGTTGTAGTGGTGTTGTTGGTATTGTATGATGGTGATATTACTAAATGTAATTGTATGAGGCCAGCTGTGAAGGCTCCTGAGATAAAATGTAGTTGAGAATTGTCAGAAGGCCTTTCTTGCTACCACTACGACCTCACACTTAATTTTTTTTAATGAATGTGGCTACGTAAAGTGTCTAGGGTTATGCTATGTAGTGTGGTGTGATAGTTTCTAAATACACCCACAGATAATTAAGAAGACTAATAATATTAACAAATGTTAAAATACACTGAACTAACTCACGTGTGTAAAATTTTTGTTAGAATTATATTACATTTATTTTGTTCTGTATCAATTTTTTAGGTTGACCAGAACTTAAAAGGATTTAGAAATTATGAAAGAAATGCATGGAATATTATATCATAAATGCAATAGTGTACATATATATGTACTATACTAGTTAGTTTTATTAAAATGTTCTAGTAGTCATCTACTTGGGAGGATAGTTACTGTTTGTGCTGTTGGGGTGGCCTCATCACACCTGTCTATATTGACTACACAGTGTCCAGAAAATGGTGGGAATTTTTATGAGGGTATTAGTAACTAAACGGGGTTGGTGAATGTCCAGCAGACCAGAGGCTCACTCATCTTGTCGTTACAGCTCTGGTGCTGAAAACTGATGATCCCACCTCTCCGTGCTGGCGGGCAATAATGGTGGTCTCTGTCACAAGTACTGCACAGATACACTCGAGTAAGTCACCAACTGAATAGACACTGCTTGGTTGACAACAGAAACTCGCAGCTCTGCAATCAAAGTATGGGCCATGTGTCAAAATCTATTCTCCACCCACGTCTGGACACAACACTGACACAACAACCACATCATACAGACAGGTCAGATCTCTCTGACCAAACAGCACATTTACCATGGTGGTTTTACATCAGATAGATCCTCCCAGACTATAGGTTCTGAAAAATATTTATTAGTTGTCTGCCCTAAAAGAGGATAGGTAATATGTTTCATTATTCTCAACACTTGATCTGTCTTGCATAATCCTTGCTGGAGTTTATGTACATTGTTGGTCCCTAGACCCTGACTAGGGCGGGGGGTCTAGAGCAAATCCCTACTTGTTTGTAAGGCTAGATTTCGATATGGCAGTATCAAATCACTCGAACATGAAACAATATTCAAAATATACAAAGAAATAATTTCAATCTTACCAGATTATGAATAAATAACACAGAATTGCTAGCAAAACTCAGCTGAGCTGCTGGCTATAGTATGGCGTCCCTAAATTTATTACACTTTCTTTCATATGGAAATCACCACACTTTAAAATCTGTGTCTATCACTGAACAACTATTGAAGAATGGCCCCACTTTCGCGTCTGAGCGCTAATGATATGATTGTCTGTAGCCAATCACTGCCTAGGTTTATTTTAAATTTCAAATTTCCTCCCATAAAGTCATTTCAGTCATGCTTCAGTCAAGTATGGATGGTTATCTGTTAGTCTGTCCGTCTCTACTTGTGTTTCTACAAAATGTACTCGATTTTTGAACCAACCTTTCTCTCCCCTCCAAAATTTTGTCGTTAAAAGTTATTTTTAGACACAGCCACCACAAATATCCCTTCTCTTCCATATTACGTAGATTTGAACACCTGCGTTTCGAGGTCGTGTTTTTTTTGTGCAATTAGCGACACTTTTAGATTCAATACAGTCTTGTCGATGATGTGAACAACACTGTCTTTTGTCATTATCTTCAATATTATCTATCCGTTTGTAAAATTAAGACCATATTAGTTCACTGCTCAGAATGGGCCATCTGGCCAGCTAATTTTTATATTCCTAACATTAATATTAAGAAAAAAGTACTTTTTAAATTTTGTAATATTCCAAACATCTGCGTTTTAGCCGCTGAATTCAAATCAAGGGCTTGGTATCGCAAAAGCGTCCATTCCGTACCTCGTGTCAATTTGGGGGACGTGAATTTTTACTTTCCTCCATCCCCCCCAATTGCGTCTCCTTAGCCGTGCCAGTCTCACGCAATCTTTCCAGTCATATTTTTTCCTTTTTTTATCCGCCGTTCCCCTCCTGTCTAGCAAGTCAATTATTATGGAGGATGATGACCCGCGGTCTAGGCGATCATGTACATCAGCAGCCTACGCATTATGTTTTTATCCTTAAATGTTACCTTTGGAGATATTTTACCGTTGTATCTCTGTCAATTTCACTACACATCTCCCCCCTTGAAAACATGCCTATGGCAAGTTCCAAACCCAGCGATACACATAGGTAAAATTACTCCTCACGTCTGCCACTACTCTAATTTTGATCACAGGGGTGCCGACTGAGGAAATCTGCACCGACATTCAATTTGCCTGGGATATATTGGATACTGAACTGATAAGGTTGAAGCAATAAAGACCACCTCAGCAATCTTGCGTTTCCATGCTTAGCCTGAGACAAGAACACGAGAGGCTGATGGTCCGTCTCCACCACAAATGTCCTACCATACAGATAGATTTGAAACTTCTTTATTGCCCAGATTAACGCTAAACATTCTTTTTCGCTTGTGGAGTATCCTTGTTCCGCCTTATTCAATTTACGGCTTGCATAAGCGACTGGTTTCAGTTCCCCATCAGGTGAAGATGATCTTTGCAACAAAGCCCCTCCTAGTCCTACATTACTTGCATCGGTTCTTAAGACAAAGTCCTGTGTCAAATCAGGCAGTTTGAGAATAGGCTTGCTAGTGAGTTTTTCCTTTAACTCTTGGAACGCTAGTTCACATTGTGCAGTCCAAATAATTTTATCTGGAAGTCCCTTGCGAGTCAAATCAGTCAGAGGAGCACAAATAGCGTTAAAATTCTTGATGTATTTCTGATAAAATCCGCATAACGACACAAATGATCGCACGTCCTTTTTTGTTTGTGGCCTAGGTGCTCTCTGCAGTTTTTCCAAGTTCTTAGGATCAGGGGTCATATTACCCTGATATACAGTGTGCCCCAAGAATTCCAACTCTTTACATCCAATACAACATTTTGTTGGCCTAGCAGTCAAATTCGCCTCCCGAAGTCTATCAAACAACATCTCCAGAGCTTCAATGTGTTCTTCAAATGTCTCTGTGGCGACGAGAATATCATCCATGAAATTCGAGATACATGGGTTATTCAGGGGATCCAACAATTTTCGCATCATCCTTGAAAACACACTCGGAGCATTTTTCAGTCCGAATGGTAGCATATTGAATTCATAATGTCCATCCGAAGTGCTAAAAGCCAAATAAGGTCTCACTTCAGGCTTCACTGGGATCTGGTAATAGCCTTTACTAAGATCCACCTTTGAAAAGTATTTTGCCTTGTTCAGTCTGGCAAATAGCTGTTTTGTGTCTGGTAATGGATCCACTTGTCCTTCTGTGACAGCATTCAGTTTCCTGTAATCTATGCACAGTCTGTGTTCCCCAGACGGTTTTCTCAACAAAACGACACTAGAACTAAAAGATGATTCACTGTGCGAAATAATCCCCTCCTTCAACAAATACTCTATTTCTTCCTTCAATGCCTTCTCCTTCGCGAACGGAATAGAATAGGCTCTCATACAGATTGGGTTTGAGTCTACCAGTTTCATGTCATACTGTAGCAAATTTGTATGGCCTGGTTTATCTGTTAATACATCTGTATGTTCCTCCAGAACCTGTTGAACTCTCTCCCTCTGGTTTTTAGTCAGGTGCTTACTGACTTTTACCTGTGCTGCGGTTTCACAAGGATGTAATGGGTATTCATGTGAGGTGAGTGGTTCTTTTTGCATCTGGGTTGCAATAGCCAAGGTCAATAAGGGGGTGCTTTCCTGGAGTGGTCTGTCCAGATACTTCTTTAACAGGTTTACATGATAAACTTTTTCCTTCCCCTTTTTGTCAATTTTATAGTTTGTTCTAGACACCTTCTCTAAAACCGTATATGGACCTTGCCAACCAATTTGTAATTTATTCTGGCTTCCGGGTAGTAGAAGCAGCACCTTCTCTCCGACTGCCAGTTCCCTGTCCTTTGCCTTCCTATTAAAATATGCTGCATGTTTCTTCCTGGCTTGCTTCAAATTATCATTTGCCAGTTTCCATCCAGCTTTCAAACGATTAGTCAGTTCGTTCACATATTGATAAGATGAGGTAACAGTCTCTTCCGCCTTCTCATCTGTCCAGGTCCTTAATAGGGCTTCTAATGGACCTTTTATTGGCCTCCCAAATAGCAGAGTTGCGGGAGCCATCCCGGTTGAACTATGTGGTACCTCCCGGTAAGCAAACAATGCGGCGGGCAGGAATTGATCCCACAGATCCGGTTTTTCGTGTGCCAGCTTTCTCAGGATAGAAATGAGAGTCCCGTTGAACCTCTCTACCTGGCCGTTCCCTTGTGGATGGTACGGACTACAATGAAAGTGCCTGGCTTGAAATAGCTTAAAAACTTCTTCCGTTAGTTTCCCCTTGAACTGAGAACCATTATCCGTCAAGATTTGATGCGGGAATCCTAATCGGGTAAATATTGTAAGTAGTGCCTCTGCTACATGTTTTGAATCAATTGATGGCAGGGCTACCGCCTCTCCCCACATAGAACAAGTGTCCACCAGAGTAAGGATGTAACTGTTCCTCCTCTTGGTCCGAGTGAGAGGTCCTACAATATCCACTGCAACCCTCTCAAAAGGTGTTCCCACTATGGGCATTTCCCCTAAAGTTGCAGGAGCAGTCCAGTGCTTTGGAGCTACCCTTTGACATTCTGGGCAGGATTTGACATATCTTTTTATATCCTCCGTTATCCCTGGCCAGAAGTAATGACAAGCTATACGCTGTCCTGTGGCGCTGATCCCCATGTGACCACTGAAGGGAATCGCATGCCCGAGTTCCATCACTTTATCTCTATATGAAGTGGGAAGAACCAGCTGGTTGTGACCATTTGTTCCAGTTCCGGCCTTCCTGTATAAGAGTTTGTTCTTCATGAAATATTCCCCCTTGCTCGGAGGTGTGTGGCATTTGGGCAATTTTTTAAAACATGGCTTGAGTGTCCTATCCTCAGCCTGCGCCTTCCTCATCTCCTCTGGATGGGCATTTATAGGTTCACCTTCTTCCTCCTTCTTCTGTGACCTGGTCTGCACTGTCGCCATGATCACAGGTTTCTCGGGATTCCCCAAGAAGACGTATCTACACCCCAATATCAGAGGGTAGATTGGTTCCTCTATCACTGCTGCTCTGATTTCTCCTTCCACATAGCGAGTTTTCACCGTTATCCTTGCGATGGGAAGTGTCATGAGTGGTATGTCCTTAGTCGCCCCTTGTATTTCCACTGTTTCTGTGGTATACTGACTTGGGTCCACTAGGCTAGACTTCACAACTGAATCATAATCCAAACCTGTATCATAAAGGCACCTTATGGTGACCCCATTACAAATAACATCCTCACAAACTGGGGGGTGATAAGGTTCCTGTTGTCCCTTAGGATTAACCTTTAATCTTTGCGTCCCCGACTTCATTGCAGCAATGTTTGAAGGTTTCCTTCTACAAAATTCGGTGTTATGGTTATCCTTCTTGCACCATTTACACCATCTTTTTCCTTGGTTCAACGGTTTTCTTTCATTGAACTTTTGGTCATTGAACTGTGAGTTTCTGTCGCGATAGTCATTTCTTGGCCGCTCAAAATTTGTCCTACCTTTATTTCCCTGCTCTCTATTATCAAATTTATTAAATTGCTGTGGAGCTTTAAAATTGTCTATGTGCTTCTTCTTAGCACCACTTACCTCTGCCTGGGCTGCCTGATACCTCTCAGCAACATTTAAAATTTCCCCCAACTTCTCTGCACCTTGTTCCATGAGAAATTTTCTCATGTCTGGAGCCATGGACTCTCTCAATTGCTCAATCATGATCATTTCTTTAAGATCTTGGGTCTTCCCCAGAGCCGTCCATTTCTCCAAATAGGTTTCTAGTCTAGCAGAGAATTGGTGGTATGTCTCCCCAGACAACAGTTTGGCATTTCTAAATTTCTTACGATAAAATTCACCATTCTTCTCGTATCTTAATAACAAAGCCTGCTTTAACATGTCATAATTGTCTTGGTCTTCCCTGTTCATTTTAGCAAATACTTCATAAGAAGTACCTCTCAATCCTTGTGATAGCTTTAAGCTCCACCTCTCTCTCTCTAACCCATATGTAGTAGCTAATAACTCAAAACGTCCTAGGTACCCCTCTATGTCATCGTCTTTTTCAACAAAATGGTCTAAATGAAACCCCATAGCTGAGTTTGAGGCTCCCAGACTGGGCGTAGCATCTGAGGCAAAAGGGCTGGCACCATTTTCAGGAGCCGGGCCTTGTAATTCCAGCTCCCTTAGTCGTAATTCGTGCTCCCTTTGCAACCTTCTATCTTCTGCCTCCCTTTCGGCCTTTTTATCTTCTGCCTCCCTTTGCTGTCGTTTTTCTTCTGCCTCCCTTTGCTGTCGTTTTTCTTCTGCCTCCCTTTGCTGTCGTTTTTTCTTCTGCCTCAATCTGCAGCCTCTTAATTTCTCTATCAGCCTCTAACCTCTTCTCTTCAACCAACCTGTCAGACTCCAATTTTCTTTCAGCCTCTTTTTCTAATCTCCTTTCTTCCCGTTCAATATATTTATCACATTCAGCCGTTACGTATTGAATTAAAATTTGACCATCCATTCCCATCTCCTTCGCGGTGAGCACAGCAGCTGATCTAAATTTTGCCAGCTCCGCCATACTTTTGAGACAATATAATAATATACAAGCTAAATCTCTAACCAGTAAATACACTAAGTACTTCTTATGACTATAGTCTAACTAATTCTAACTAACCAGTTAACTAATTAATTATTACTGGCTGTGAAGATTCACCAACTTTTATCTGCAGGGACACTTTTAATGTTAAAGGGAATTTTACAATTTATTTCCCTACTTTTATTTCTCCCACCAGGAGATCCTAATATTACTGTTGGGCTAATTATCCCTGGACAAGACCCCAATTTATGTAGTGGTGTTTGATGGTATTGTATGATGTTGATATTACTAAATGTAATTGTATGAGGCCAGCTGTGAAGGCTCCTGAGATAAAATGTAGTTGAGAATTGTCAGAAGGCCTTTCTTGCTACCACTACGACCTCACACTTAATTTTTTTTTTTAATGAATGTGGCTACGTAAAGTGTCTAGGGTAATGATATGTAGTGTGGTGTGATAGTTTATAAATACCCACAGATATTTAACAAGACTAATAATATTAATAAATGTTAAAATACACTGAACTAACTCACGTGTGTAAAATTTTTTGTTAGAATTATATTACATTTATTTTGTTCTGTATCAATTTTTTAGGTTGACCAGAACTTAAAAGGATTTAGAAATTATGAAAGAAATGCATGGAATATTATATCATAAATGCAATAGTGTACATATATATGTACTATACTAGTTAGTTTTATTAAAATGTTCTAGTAGTCATCTACTTGGGAGGATAGTTACTGTTTGTGCTGTTGGGGTGGCCTCATCACACCTGTCTATATTGACTACACAGTGTCCAGAAAATGGTGGGAATTTTTATGAGGGTATTAGTAACTAAACGGGGTTGGTGAATGTCCAGCAGACCAGAGGCTCACTCATCTTGTCGTTGCAGCTCTGGTGCTGAAAACTGATGATCCCACCTCTCCGTGCTGGCGGGCAATAATGGTGGTCTCTGTCACAAGTACTGCACAGATACACTCGAGTAAGTCACCAACTGAATAGACACTGCTTGGTTGACAACAGAAACTCGCAGCTCTGCAATCAAAGTATGGGCCATGTGTCAAAATCTATTCTCACCCACGTCTGGACACAACACTGACACAACAACCACATCATACAGACAGGTCAGATCTCTCTGACCAAACAGCACATTTACCATGGTGGTTTTACATCAGATAGATCCTCCCAGACTATAGGTTCTGAAAAATATTTATTAGTTGTCTGCCCTAAAAGAGGATAGGTAATATGTTTCATTATTCTCAACACTTGATCTGTCTTGCATAATCCTTGCTGGAGTTTATGTACATTGTTGGTCCCTAGACCCTGACTAGGGCGGGGGGTCTAGAGCAAATCCCTACTTGTTTGTAAGGCTAGATTTCGATATGGCAGTATCAAATCACTCGAACATGAAACAATATTCAAAATATACAAAGAAATAATTTCAATCTTACCAGATTATGAATAAATAACACAGAATTGCTAGCAAAACTCAGCTGAGCTGCTGGCTATAGTATGGCGTCCCTAAATTTATTACACTTTCTTTCATATGGAAATCACCACACTTTAAAATCTGTGTCTATCACTGAACAACTATTGAAGAATGGCCCCACTTTCGCGTCTGAGCGCTAATGATATGATTGTCTGTAGCCAATCACTGCCTAGGTTTATTTTAAATTTCAAATTTCCTCCCATAAAGTCATTTCAGTCATGCTTCAGTCAAGTATGGATGGTTATCTGTTAGTCTGTCCGTCTCTACTTGTGTTTCTACAAAATGTACTCGATTTTTGAACCAACCTTTCTCTCCCCTCCAAAATTTTGTCGTTAAAAGTTATTTTTAGACACAGCCACCACAAATATCCCTTCTCTTCCATATTACGTAGATTTGAACACCTGCGTTTCGAGGTCGTGTTTTTTTGTGCAATTAGCGACACTTTTAGATTCAATACAGTCTTGTCGATGATGTGAACAACACTGTCTTTTGTCATTATCTTCAATATTATCTATCCGTTTGTAAAATTAAGACCATATTAGTTCACTGCTCAGAATGGGCCATCCGGCCAGCTAATTTTTATATTCCTAACATTAATATTAAGAAAAAAGTACTTTTTAAATTTTGTAATATTCCAAACATCTGCGTTTTAGCCGCTGAATTCAAATCAAGGGCTTGGTATCGCAAAAGCGTCCATTCCGTACCTCGTGTCAATTTGGGGGACGTGAATTTTTACTTTCCTCCATCCCCCCCAATTGCGTCTCCTTAGCCGTGCCAGTCTCACGCAATCTTTCCAGTCATATTTTTTCCTTTTTATCCGCCGTTCCCCTCCTGTCTAGCAAGTCAATTATTATGGAGGATGATGACCCGCGGTCTAGGCGATCATGTACATCAGCAGCCTACGCATTATGTTTTTATCCCTAAATGTTACCTTTGGAGATATTTTACCGTTGTATCTCTGTCAATTTCACTACACATCTCCCCCCTTGAAAACATGCCTATGGCAAGTTCCAAACCAGCGATACACATAGGTAAAATTACTCCTCACGTCTGCCACTACTCTAATTTTGATCACAGGGGTGCCGACTGAGGAAATCTGCACCGACATTCAATTTGCCTGGGATATATTGGATACTGAACTGATAAGGTTGAAGCAATAAAGACCACCTCAGCAATCTTGCGTTTTCATGCTTAGCCTGAGACAAGAACACGAGAGGCTGATGGTCCGTCTCCACCACAAATGTCCTACCATACAGATAGATTTGAAACTTCTTTATTGCCCAGATTAACGCTAAACATTCTTTTTCGCTTGTGGAGTATCCTTGTTCCGCCTTATTCAATTTACGGCTTGCATAAGCGACTGGTTTCAGTTCCCCATCAGGTGAAGATGATCTTTGCAACAAAGCCCCTCCTAGTCCTACATTACTTGCATCGGTTCTTAAGACAAAGTCCTGTGTCAAATCAGGCAGTTTGAGAATAGGCTTGCTAGTGAGTTTTTCCTTTAACTCTTGGAACGCTAGTTCACATTGTGCAGTCCAAATAATTTTATCTGGAAGTCCCTTGCGAGTCAAATCAGTCAGAGGAGCACAAATAGCGTTAAAATTCTTGATGTATTTCTGATAAAATCCGCATAACGACACAAATGATCGCACGTCCTTTTTTGTTTGTGGCCTAGGTGCTCTCTGCAGTTTTTCCAAGTTCTTAGGATCAGGGGTCATATTACCCTGATATACAGTGTGCCCCAAGAATTCCAACTCTTTACATCCAATACAACATTTTGTTGGCCTAGCAGTCAAATTCGCCTCCCGAAGTCTATCAAACAACATCTCCAGAGCTTCAATGTGTTCTTCAAATGTCTCTGTGGCGACGAGAATATCATCCATGAAATTCGAGATACATGGGTTATTCAGGGGATCCAACAATTTTCGCATCATCCTTGAAAACACACTCGGAGCATTTTTCAGTCCGAATGGTAGCATATTGAATTCATAATGTCCATCCGAAGTGCTAAAAGCCAAATAAGGTCTCACTTCAGGCTTCACTGGGATCTGGTAATAGCCTTTACTAAGATCCACCTTTGAAAAGTATTTTGCCTTGTTCAGTCTGGCAAATAACTGTTTTGTGTCTGGTAATGGATCCACTTGTCCTTCTGTGACAGCATTCAGTTTCCTGTAATCTATGCACAGTCTGTGTTCCCCAGACGGTTTTCTCAACAAAACGACACTAGAACTAAAAGATGATTCACTGTGCGAAATAATCCCCTCCTTCAACAAATACTCTATTTCTTCCTTCAATGCCTTCTCCTTCGCGAACGGAATAGAATAGGCTCTCATACAGATTGGGTTTGAGTCTACCAGTTTCATGTCATACTGTAGCAAATTTGTATGGCCTGGTTTATCTGTTAATACATCTGTATGTTCCTCCAGAACCTGTTGAACTCTCTCCCTCTGGTTTTTAGTCAGGTGCTTACTGACTTTTACCTGTGCTGCGGTTTCACAAGGATGTAATGGGTATTCATGTGAGGTGAGTGGTTCTTTTTGCATCTGGGTTGCAATAGCCAAGGTCAATAAGGGGGTGCTTTCCTGGAGTGGTCTGTCCAGATACTTCTTTAACAGGTTTACATGATAAACTTTTTCCTTCCCCTTTTTGTCAATTTTATAGTTTGTTCTAGACACCTTCTCTGGAACCGTATATGGACCTTGCCAACCAATTTGTAATTTATTCTGGCTTCCGGGTAGTAGAAGCAGCACCTTCTCTCCGACTGCCAGTTCCCTGTCCTTTGCCTTCCTATTAAAATATGCTGCATGTTTCTTCCTGGCTTGCTTCAAATTATCATTTGCCAGTTTCCATCCAGCTTTCAAACGATTGGTCAGTTCGTTCACATATTGATAAGATGAGGTAACAGTCTCTTCCGCCTTCTCATCTGTCCAGGTCCTTAATAGGGCTTCTAATGGACCTTTTATTGGCCTCCCAAATAGCAGAGTTGCGGGAGCCATCCCGGTTGAACTATGTGGTACCTCCCGGTAAGCAAACAATGCGGCGGGCAGGAATTGATCCCACAGATCCGGTTTTTCGTGTGCCAGCTTTCTCAGGATAGAAATGAGAGTCCCGTTGAACCTCTCTACCTGGCCGTTCCCTTGTGGATGGTACGGACTACAATGAAAGTGCCTGGCTTGAAATAGCTTAAAAACTTCTTCCGTTAGTTTCCCCTTGAACTGAGAACCATTATCCGTCAAGATTTGATGCGGGAATCCTAATCGGGTAAATATTGTAAGTAGTGCCTCTGCTACATGTTTTGAATCAATTGATGGCAGGGCTACCGCCTCTCCCCACATAGAACAAGTGTCCACCAGAGTAAGGATGTAACTGTTCCTCCTCTTGGTCCGAGTGAGAGGTCCTACAATATCCACTGCAACCCTCTCAAAAGGTGTTCCCACTATGGGCATTTCCCCTAAAGTTGCAGGAGCAGTCCAGTGCTTTGGAGCTACCCTTTGACATTCTGGGCAGGATTTGACATATCTTTTTATATCCTCCGTTATCCCTGGCCAGAAGTAATGACAAGCTATACGCTGTCCTGTGGCGCTGATCCCCATGTGACCACTGAAGGGAATCGCATGCCCGAGTTCCATCACTTTATCTCTATATGAAGTGGGAAGAACCAGCTGGTTGTGACCATTTGTTCCAGTTCCGGCCTTCCTGTATAAGAGTTTTTTCTTCATGAAATATTCCCCCTTGCTCGGAGGTGTGTGGCATTTGGGCAATTTTTTAAAACATGGCTTGAGTGTCCTATCCTCAGCCTGCGCCTTCCTCATCTCCTCTGGATGGGCATTTATAGGTTCACCTTCTTCCTCCTTCTTCTGTGACCTGGTCTGCACTGTCGCCATGATCACAGGTTTCTCGGGGTTCCCCAAGAAGACGTATCTACACCCCAATATCAGAGGGTAGATTGGTTCATCTATCACTGCTGCTCTGATTTCTCCTTCCACATAGCGAGTTTTCACCGTTATCCTTGCGATGGGAAGTGTCATGAGTGGTATGTCCTTAGTCGCCCCTTGTATTTCCACTGTTTCTGTGGTATACTGACTTGGGTCCACTAGGCTAGACTTCACAACTGAATCATAATCCAAACCTGTATCATAAAGGCACCTTATGGTGACCCCATTACAAATAACATCCTCACAAACTGGGGGGTGATAAGGTTCCTGTTGTCCCTTAGGATTAACCTTTAATCTTTGCGTCCCCGACTTCATTGCAGCAATGTTTGAAGGTTTCCTTCTACAAAATTCGGTGTTATGGTTATCCTTCTTGCACCATTTACACCATCTTTTTCCTTGGTTCAACGGTTTTCTTTCATTGAACTTTTGGTCATTGAACTGTGAGTTTCTGTCGCGATAGTCATTTCTTGGCCGCTCAAAATTTGTCCTACCTTTATTTCCCTGCTCTCTATTATCAAATTTATTAAATTGCTGTGGAGCTTTAAAATTGTCTATGTGCTTCTTCTTAGCACCACTTACCTCTGCCTGGGCTGCCTGATACCTCTCAGCAACATTTAAAATTTCCCCCAACTTCTCTGCACCTTGTTCCATGAGAAATTTTCTCATGTCTGGAGCCATGGACTCTCTCAATTGCTCAATCATGATCATTTCTTTAAGATCTTGGGTCTTCCCCAGAGCCGTCCATTTCTCCAAATAGGTTTCTAGTCTAGCAGAGAATTGGTGGTATGTCTCCCCAGACAACAGTTTGGCATTTCTAAATTTCTTACGATAAAATTCACCATTCTTCTCGTATCTTAATAACAAAGCCTGCTTTAACATGTCATAATTGTCTTGGTCTTCCCTGTTCATTTTAGCAAATACTTCATAAGAAGTACCTCTCAATCCTTGTGATAGCTTTAAGCTCCACCTCTCTCTCTCTAACCCATATGTAGTAGCTAATAACTCAAAACGTCCTAGGTACCCCTCTATGTCATCGTCTTTTTCAACAAAATGGTCTAAATGAAACCCCATAGCTGAGTTTGAGGCTCCCAGACTGGGCGTAGCATCTGAGGCAAAAGGGCTGGCACCATTTTCAGGAGCCGGGCCTTGTAATTCCAGCTCCCTTAGTCGTAATTCGTGCTCCCTTTGCAACCTTCTATCTTCTGCCTCCCTTTCGGCCTTTTTATCTTCTGCCTCCCTTTGCTGTCGTTTTTCTTCTGCCTCCCTTTGCTGTCGTTTTTTCTTCTGCCTCCCTTTGCTGTCGTTTTTCTTCTGCCTCAATCTGCAGCCTCTTAATTTCTCTATCAGCCTCTAACCTCTTCTCTTCAACCAACCTGTCAGACTCCAATTTTCTTTCAGCCTCTTTTTCTAATCTCCTTTCTTCCCGTTCAATATATTTATCACATTCAGCCGTTACGTATTGAATTAAAATTTGACCATCCATTCCCATCTCCTTCGCGGTGAGCACAGCAGCTGATCTAAATTTTGCCAGCTCCGCCATACTTTTTGAGACAATATAATAATATACAAGCTAAATCTCTAACCAGTAAATACACTAAGTACTTCTTATGACTATAGTCTAACTAATTCTAACTAACCAGTTAACTAATTAATTATTACTGGCTGTGAAGATTCACCAACTTTTATCTGCAGGGACACTTTTAATGTTAAAGGGAATTTTACAATTTATTTCCCTACTTTTATTTCTCCCACCAGGAGATCCTAATATTACTGTTGGGCTAATTATCCCTGGACAAGACCCCAATTTATGTAGTGGTGTTGATGGTATTGTATGATGTTGATATTACTAAATGTAATTGTATGAGGCCAGCTGTGAAGGCTCCTGAGATAAAATGTAGTTGAGAATTGTCAGAAGGCCTTTCTTGCTACCACTACGACCTCACACTTAATTTTTTTTTTTAATGAATGTGGCTACGTAAAGTGTCTAGGGTTATGCTATGTAGTGTGGTGTAATAGGTTATAGATATACCCACAGATATTTAACAAGACTAATAATATTAATAAATGTTAAAATACACTGAACTAACTCACGTGTGTAAATTTTTTGATAAAATTATATTACATTTATTTTGTTCTGGATCAATTTTTTAGGTTGACCAGAACTTAAAAGGATTTAGAGATTATGAAAGAAATGCATGGAATATTATATCATAAATGCAATAGTGTACATATATATGTACTATACTAGTTAGTTTTATTAAAATGTTCTAGTAGTCATCTACTTGGGAGGATAGTTACTGTTTGTGCTGTTGGGGTGGCCTCATCACACCTGTCTATATTGACTACACAGTGTCCAGAAAATGGTGGGAATTTTTATGAGGGTATTAGTAACTAAACGGGGTTGGTGAATGTCCAGCAGACCAGAGGCTCACTCATCTTGTCGTTGCAGCTCTGGTGCTGAAAACTGATGATCCCACCTCTCCGTGCTGGCGGGCAATAATGGTGGTCTCTGTCACAAGTACTGCACAGATACACTCGAGTAAGTCACCAACTGAATAGACACTGCTTGGTTGACAACAGAAACTCGCAGCTCTGCAATCAAAGTATGGGCCATGTGTCAAAATCTATTCTCTACCCACGTCTGGACACAACACTGACACAACAACCACATCATACAGACAGGTCAGATCTCTCTGACCAAACAGCACATTTACCATGGTGGTTTTACATCAGATAGATCCTCCCAGACTATAGGTTCTGAAAAATATTTATTAGTTGTCTGCCCTAAAAGAGGATAGGTAATATGTTTCATTATTCTCAACACTTGATCTGTCTTGCATAATCCTTGCTGGAGTTTATGTACATTGTTGGTCCCTAGACCCTGACTAGGGCGGGGGGTCTAGAGCAAATCCCTACTTGTTTGTAAGGCTAGATTTCGATATGGCAGTATCAAATCACTCGAACATGAAACAATATTCAAAATATACAAAGAAATAATTTCAATCTTACCAGATTATGAATAAATAACACAGAATTGCTAGCAAAACTCAGCTGAGCTGCTGGCTATAGTATGGCGTCCCTAAATTTATTACACTTTCTTTCATATGGAAATCACCACACTTTAAAATCTGTGTCTATCACTGAACAACTATTGAAGAATGGCCCCACTTTCGCGTCTGAGCGCTAATGATATGATTGTCTGTGGCCAATCACTGCCTAGGTTTATTTTAAATTTCAAATTTCCTCCCATAAAGTCATTTCAGTCATGCTTCAGTCAAGTATGGATGGTTATCTGTTAGTCTGTCCGTCTCTACTTGTGTTTCTACAAAATGTACTCGATTTTTGAACCAACCTTTCTCTCCCCTCCAAAATTTTGTCGTTAAAAGTTATTTTTAGACACAGCACCACAAATATCCCTTCTCTTCCATACTACGTAGATTTGAACACCTGCGTTTCGAGGTCGTGTTTTTTTTGTGCAATTAGCGACACTTTTAGATTCAATACAGTCTTGTCGATGATGTGAACAACACTGTCTTTTGTCATTATCTTCAATATTATCTATCCGTTTGTAAAATTAAGACCATATTAGTTCACTGCTCAGAATGGGCCATCTGGCCAGCTAATTTTTATATTCCTAACATTAATATTAAGAAAAAAGTACTTTTTAAATTTTTGTAATATTCCAAACATCTGCGTTTTAGCCGCTGAATTCAAATCAAGGGCTTGGTATCGCAAAAGCGTCCATTCCGTACCTCGTGTCAATTTGGGGGACGTGAATTTTTACTTTCCTCCATCCCCCCCAATTGCGTCTCCTTAGCCGTGCCAGTCTCACGCAATCTTTCCAGTCATATTTTTTCCTTTTTATCCGCCGTTCCCCTCCTGTCTAGCAAGTCAATTATTATGGAGGATGATGACCCGCGGTCTAGGCGATCATGTACATCAGCAGCCTACGCATTATGTTTTTATCCCTAAATGTTACCTTTGGAGGATTTACGATTTGTGTCTTTATTCGGATCACCTTTTGTTGCTAGCGTAAAGAATTTTTTAAGAGTAGGATCATCTTCCTGCTGTTTCATAAATGAATCACGAGAAATTTCCAAGAGATCATCTTGGATCTGCGCATCATTATCTTCAGACAGCGAAGATTGCAGCATGTTAAGAGCTTGAGCCCTAGTAACTACTGCATTAGCAGTTTGCATATTCCTATTTTCCCAATCAACAATTTGTTGCGGAGTGCATTCTTTCACTCCATGAATGCGACCGATTATGAGATCAGCGATCGGATTCGGGAGAAGACATGCGTGCACATCTCCTGTAAAGAAGGGAGTAGCAATGTTAACAATGGCAGTAGAGTACTTCTCCAATGTGCCACCAAATGTTACGCATTTGATTACTTTGCCAGTGGCTCGAGAAGGATCTATGAGTGACTGCCTCACTCCAATGGTTGTGCACCCGGAATCGAAAAGAATTGAGACCGGAGTACCATCTACTAGACCTCTATTCAAGACAAGAGCACCTCTTCCATCATGCGCGACTGACGCAGGAAGAGCAGGAAGAGGATGACCACAGCTTAAAGTAGAAACTGTGGTTGGATCGAATAATGTTTTGCATTGGGAGCACTGAGATGCTCTACTAAAATCAAAAGCAGAACATCCTACATTACTAGAGTCTTTCTTATCATTATATTTTTGATTACCGGCTTCATTGAACTCTTGTTGTGCAGAGTGAGCCTGGTAATGAGATTTATGTCTTCTGTATTGTG
>JAMPIV010014224.1:0-47500 GCA_024509875.1 Oreohelix idahoensis
TTTTTAATTTATTTTTATAGTGATAATTAATAGAGATGTGGTATGATTGTGAATTTTTTTATTTTTATTATTTTTTTAGTTTTTAAAACGGTGGAGTATTATTGTAGGAACTTGTGTGAGTGATAGTGAGTGTAAAGTTTAATTATATTTTTATAATGTGGTATAGTGTATGTATGTATCAATATAAATCTGTTGTAAAGATGGGACTGAAAGAGAGAAAGATTCTTGATTTTCAGAGACAGCCTCTATTGAGTTTCACCACCTCACTCGTGAAATCTATTTCTTATTTATGATCTCTCATAGGTGGCTATTAACTTCATTCTAATCTATTCAAAGGGATAACCCAAGTCTTAATTCCCCTATCAATAATTCTACGACAATATTAACTGGAAACTATAAACCAGATTACCTTATATTTACTACTTACATTTAGCTAACACCATAGATACTATTAAAAATAAAGTCACTATAGAATAAATGAAATTCTTGAAAAATAAGCCCCCTGTAAAATTAAAATTGGATGGTATTGATCCGGGTTCCCACATGGAAACTATAATCTGGACAACTAATTATTAATCTGCATTGTTACCGGCAATGAATACGCATTGTTATTGTGAAAACTACATGGGGTTAAAGCTCATATTAAGAGTGGGCCCACTTGCGTGTAGGTGAATTAGCCATGAACTGGGTAAAGTCACTGGATTGTCCTTTAGTTAGATATTTAATTTGCATATGGTGTTAATATCTGTCTTGTGGTTGCTCCAATGCGGATCTACAAAGGGAATCATGACAGGACATGATGGTGTGATGAATAACGATAATGAGGATCTGCATGATTCATGTCCTATATGGTGTATTTCAGATGAAATGAATGTATAATCTTTCGATGCTTTTGAAAGGTTATTATGTTCGATAACGTCACTCTATTAGTACCAGAGGGAAAGCTTGAAGAATTTTCAACTTTGTCATTTCAGCCACTGTACTATCTTGATATTTAGCCCGACATATTGTTGTGATCCGTTTTATTGAAATAAACTTGATAGTATACCTTTAGTTAATCGTCCTCTTTCCAACCGATATGCCACTACTACCTGTTATCCATAGTTTGGTTTCATGTTCAGGTGGTATTTGTTCACCTGATCATTGTGTCCATAAGTAGTAAATGTAAACTTAGCTCTTATCTCACTGAGCCAAGGAGGTTGCCAATGCTGCGTCAATGATCTGCACCCTCGTATAGCTCGCCGGTTAGGTCTGAAATTTCCCGATAAATCGCTCCTGATGTCTGATGCCAGAGAGATTGTAGCTTTACTTCTAGTCGTTCCTCGATCTACCGTACGTTGATAGAATTTATTTGGAAGAGAATCCCTCAATTCTATCAGCTGGTCATCTCTTTCACCTGGGCCTGTTCCAAACTAGGGTCCTTCTATAAGATTGTCTAATAGCCTAGTCCGATATAATCCATACGACTCAGTCGTCCATCGGAGGTCTGGATTGCTTGGCTCTTGGTACGAGCGTATATTGATACCGTATGCATTACGTTTCACTAGATAGATCCAGATGAGTGTTGGAGATTAAGCACTGGATGATGGTTTATTCTTGCACTTTCCTATGCGCAAGAAACTGTATATTAAAACTGTATCATTCCGTGTCTGAGATGTAAAAGATTTTATAGACAAACGAAATGAAGAGCACTGACGTGACGAACTTAAGAGGTTTTCGTCAAAATAGATTAGTGTACAGACCAAGATAGTCAACATCTTGACCGTGATTAATAGTTGAAAACACAGTCTGGCATGTAATCTACTCACAAAGCAGTATTGACATCGGAATCGTGGTCTAGACGAACGAGGTACCATGGACGTGATAGATAAGAGGATCGCTTGGGGAATTCTGGTTGTGCCTAAATGGATGCATTGTTTGTTATCATTAACTTAATTCAAGCTGAGCTACGATGCCATGGACATGACGGTTCTTCATGAAGGGACATAGCTTACAGAAACAGTACAGATTGTACACCGGGAAGGTGTTAGAAAGTAGTATTGCAGTTGGATCCATAATTCTTTTCTTTCTAGCTACAGATTGGCCCAGTGAATACATGCGTGAATAACAAATATGCTTAAATTTAGAATCCAGTGGAAGAATCTGAGTAAAACAGCTTCCAAGGATCTGGATTTTGCACACTAGACTTAGGCTCTTTCTGTTCCATAACCGTAATCAGGATGCAAGGAAGTCATTATAACATCTATTTGATTAATTGACCGTCTGTACAACAGTCACATACTGCTGAATGCTGAGAGTACCCTTACCCGAAAAGCCAAAATATCGGTGGTGACGCGTTCCGCAATATGCAAGTCTCTTTTAGTTCAAGGTTCTACATTGAAAAGTGACCGACTAAAAGATGGAGCATCGTGGCACATATCCCTTGGACTGTAATCATAGACTAAAGAATGGGAGGGACAGACACTGATATCAAAATTAATATGCATAACAGCAACAGGAGCTTTATTGCATGGTAAAGGAGAATCCTATGTCGTACAAGTATGAAATCATGTCCAACACCGCCAGACTTGGAGGTCCGTCCGACTCAGAATATTTTAGTCAGTCCAATCGTGAAGGCTCTGAGGACATGGAGATCTATAATAAAAACAGCATACTATCATTTTCCCACTGGGGATACACACTGCCTATGAGGATTGAGATGCAATGCGTAGAATAGACACGTACTCTACAATGGTCTAACACCCAAAGCTCCCAAAACTGTGGTATTGCTTTGATTAGGAGAACCCATTGACAATTTCTTAGTGTGGAAACAGAGTGAGAAGAAGACGATGTCAACGATTGCCTTCAGGACCTCCACATTGAGGAGGATACCAAGTGTAAGTCATAACAACAACAGACGGATAAACAATTTAATTTATTCCACCACACTTGACAACACTGTGACACTCATACATAAAACACTCTACAAGGATATCTTAAAGGAGTCACTGATAACTTTTCAAATAACAATATGTATTCATTGCTGGCATGAATGAATATGTGTCCTGATTCAACTACAAAGGGAACCAGGAATCACAATCAATTTAAATTACAAGTTGTAGTGACATATATTATTAAAAGTATCCTATGTGTGTCAGTTGTGTAGTAGTAATATGAGGTAATACTGGTTTTGTTTTGTTCAAGCTCTGTTGGAATTTGTCATCATGACTTCAATAGTTTGTCTTTAGGGGAACTATTATTGGAGATGTTCTCAGTTCCTGATATTAACACAATTTAATTCCCCTCTTAATGTTATTTTTACAAGGTCATTTTAAGCTGGGGGTACATAATTTTGAGCTCAGCTGGCCACATCAGCTTATCTGGCGTGATGGCGGTAGGAACAGACTCCTCTGCTCGACTCTCCCCTCGGCTCTGGAGACACCTCACTGATAGCTAAATGGACCAAGGAGTATGCTGTCCGACTCTGGATTCAGCAAAGCTCTGACCAGGTGCTGCTCAATACCATCAAGACCACGGTCCCTGAAAACAAGAAGGATGTACCTTCCACTTCATAACTAATTTATACTCCCTTTTTACACTGAGCACAATACATCACAAACATTGAGTTCAGAGCGCCAGGCCAACTGTCAGCTTCATCTGAAATACCCCATACCAGCATTAACCTCCTCAATGGCCACTACGCCTCTGCACTTCCAGCATTATTTCTGTCCAATCAATAATCCAGGTGTCAGTGTACTGTTTGGCCATTCCATGCAGTTTTACTTTCCTCCGACACCTTCTGCTCAGGCTGGAGCATTATAGGCTTTATATCATGTTTGCTACTGAACTACACATACATACAGGCATAAATTAACAATTCACATTCAACTTTCATTAAAAGATACTGAATGTTTCAAGCTTACCACAATTCATGGAAACAAACACAGATACGTTGACCAGCAATGAATTCTGGCACAAAATACTGGCACAAATTCCCATCTGCTTATGTTCCAGGCTTTTATTTAACACAAATATGAGCTGGCCTCAACGCACTGTTGCCCTATCAAGCTTATTTGCACCAGTGGTCTCGAACTAACGCTCCCAAGTGAGTATATCAGCGAGTCTAGCCAATGGAGCCACGTTTCGACAAGTATTTGAAAAAATTTTAACTTCCTACGTCTCCCCTAACAACCAAAGATAGCATTTATAGTCCGACTAATCGTGTGTAGCCTTACATATCATTCCAGCCAATCAGTTCAAATGCAACCCGTGGCCCATTTCCCGTACAATGGTGGATTTAAAAAAATCTACCACTGAGCGACTCTGATTTTGGGTGTTGTCTGACAGCACCATCATTCTATTTTGGCTACAACTTGTTAATTCCTAGACTATTTGCATAACGCTGTACATATTCTTTGTCAGCAAACCCCAAGGAACCCAAATATATATATTTAATAGAACTAATATGCTGCGTTCAAAATATGCAATTCCCTCTACCTCCTGTCTCGAAGATGTGCTGTCTGGGTACTGCAATGTTTTCAAACGCAAACCCATCCATTGTTATCTTTCCCAATAAGCGTTTTTTGTGATTTTAAAACCTAACTCTGGGAAGGGTAGTGAATTTATCACTGTCCGTCCGAAAAAAAGTTAGTGCATGTAGTCTTACACGCGTGATGGCAGCATTTGTGTATCGCGCGACGCGTGTTTAGTGTTCGGCTTTCTGCCTCTCCCTTCTCGCTATCCTTTAGTCCATCTGTCTTTTGTTTTTGGTAACATAGTGTAGAAAAAGACATGAATGGAATTTAAAATTTAGGTCAACTTGCATATTTCAAGGTTTTTCTTAGAAAGGCAGCACATTTTATTGTGTGTTTGGGAAACGCGTGTATGTTGCAGAAGGCCTTTAATATCAACGTGAAAGCGTTACAATTTGCCGACGAAGTAGAAAAGAAGGGGGATTTCGAGTACTGTCATTGTGACAGCACTGTTCTTTACCATTCTTCTTCCTTTATTTATTATATGTATTTATTAGGCTTTATATTTACTTGATAATTTATATATGTGGATTAGAATATTCCACGACACACAGGACAGGAAGACTTGGCATGTGTTTGTTGAAGGCCTATGCTCCTTGGGGAGCTAAAGGGTATTGATGATAGAGTGGAAGAATGTTGTTCTTTAGAGCAGCCAGGCTATCATTTGCCGCTTTTATTCTCATTGTCGTGTTTTCCCTGCGTATTTTCAGATATGTTCTGTGACCTCTCATCAAGTACTCTAATTTTATCTTCTGATATGAGACATAACTAACATTGGTACTGTTATGAAACAAACAAGTTAATTACTTGTACCATCTAATTGAAATCTTTATTACCCGAGAAACTTCGGGCGATTGCTACCAACCAGTAAAAACTGCACTATAAATAGCGTCTGGGAAACTGAAAACTAGATTATACTCGTAGATTCTATGCGGGGAAAATCCGTTATCCTGGTGCGTGCGGTCCGAAAGCTGAACATTAGAAAGAGAAATATTTTATAGAATAATAAATTAAATTTTTATTTTCCTTCGGGCATAGTGTGTCGACAGCACGCACGCAGCACACATAGAGAAGACGCCATGACGGAAAGACATAAAACAGACATATTTAATGATTCGTAAGTTATCTTATTTTATCATAAATTTTTAGTCTGTTTAGGCGGAAAATGTAATCAAAGACAAAAAACACCACTTTTACGGAAAGATGAAAATAATAAAGCCAAATTAAAGAATATGACGCAGATTTTGTATTAAGGGAGTAATATTTATTCGTCAATAGATATGACGGGTGTATTTTTAAGTAACATTTAATCAAAGCAGATCGGGACAACTAAAATAATTTAAATGAAATTTGTCTTACTGGACGTAGAAAGAAATGTAAATTAGAAACCCTTTCTAGCTTAACTAAACTTGATATACGCATATATGTTAGTTTATTAACGACTAAAACAGGATAAAATCTGACATTGTAAGTTTCGTATTTTGTTAACGACACCCCCGCCCCCTCCCTTCCCTCGTATTAATCAAACGCTTCAACCCCTAAATAGAGAGAAGAGGATGAGAGAGGGGGGGGAGGGAGAATGAGAGCTCATGTTTCCTCCTGTTGGGTGGGGTTCAACCGAGGATGGACAGGGCCTCATTATATATAGCGCTGTTAGCTTTCAATGCTATGAATAATGAATTACGTGATGAAGCAAAAACAAGTGGGTTGTCAACTGAGGGCGAGGTCCGGGAATAATTGTGAGGGGCGGCTAACTGTATAAAATCACCCCTGGAAACTTTATGTCGGGACAATAACGACGATCGAGGGCGCTTTAAAAAACCCTTATTCCCGTATCTCCCGATAAGCCTTAATTCAAAACAACGTACCTTGTAAATGGCAACGAGCTTTTTATAAAAAAATAGGGGAAGGGGGGGTGGCGTGTGTTTCCAGAGGAAAAAACCACATCATCCGGTAAAAGAAAACATCGCGTGCTACAGGTGTTTTTTTTTTCTTTTTTGTTAAAAATCCCCCCCCTCGACAGTCGCTCCAAGCTGCTGTCAGCCATAAGTTGGAATTCAGATATAACGTTTAATCATAGGAACTATGGAACTGTCAGGGCCGCCACTAATGCAAAATGGCAAAATTATGTAACATCAAGATGAAACATGAGAAAGGAGACAGGGATGTAAGTGTATTGTGGCTATGTTGAAATGAGATACCGGAACGGGTGAAAATGTATTTTCACTATCTCCTTACAATATAATGTATTGCGGTTGGAGGGACACATGTCCACGAGAAGAGGTGTAGGGCATAAGTTATTAATGTGCAGAAAGAGCGTCAAAAAGCAGTGAAGGGATTTTCGGCAATTCGAGATCGAGTCCTTTAGTAAATTGAGGTATACCACTAGATAACATATTCATACAAATACATGCTTTAATAGCAGCTAGTGCAAAGAAAGAATACGACACGTTCACAATTAACTGTGAATGCAATGATACAAATCATAATGTAAAAACTCAACTGTTATACGTTAAAATTTCAATGCAAACTCCTCCTAGGCCAGTCCTCACCCTGCCAAAATGAGGAGGCGCAGGCATGAGGCGTATGAGACACTCCTCTATCTTTCAACGCAAACAGCAAATAAACCTGTTAGCTTAAAATACATTACAAGAAAAAACGGATACCCGGACTGATTCTTAAAGCTAACGAACTGGCTCGAATTAATACCGCCGATAATGTGTTTTCTCAGCAACTTCCACCCCAGCGTAGAAAGGAAAAGACTAAGTAAAGATTCAACGCACCCACATTGAAATGGAAAAATATGTTGAATTGGGATTAAAGCGTGGAAAGATGATGAGAGGTGACAGACTGAAAATGGGCAAGAACGCAGATATGATATAGGACACACCTTGTTTAAACATCAACCCTAACGACCTTGACTTGGAAAATCCCATTCTACAAAAACAATAATGAAGCTTACAACAAACCTGATTTTGCAGAATTAGAAACAGAGCTTGAAATCTCTGAAAATTAGCCAAAAGCAACTTTCAATAGCGCCCCTTACAGTAAAAGAAAACTTATAAAAAATTGAAAAATAACGTGAGTGAGTTTCCAGTTAGACTTAAACTACTTAAATCATATAAGTGAATGAAATCTATAACATTACAATACGTAGAGTACAACGCAATAGCACACATAAGGAAGTTCTACGAACCTGCAAATGCTTTAAAACACAAAGAAATCATACAAAATTAAAAGGACGCAAAGAAGAAATGATGACAGAAAAATTCTTATAACTGACAAATACAAGATGGAAGAAGCAAAACAAAGAGAATTCACATCCCCTATCGTACGTCTCTTTCTCCTGGAAAAAGAAGATACAGCATAAAGCCATTGAATAAAGGGCCTAATCTCTTATAACCCACACGTCCAACCTCTTTCACTGGAGAGTTTAAGTCAACCTGACATTTCCTTCTCATCCAGCGTTCATTACAGTTTCATCTCTCTCTTGCAACGCAAATGTGGTTTCTAGTTGCAACATCGGAACTACCACCCTATGGAAACCGAGCAGTCTCGTGGGGCCCCCCATTGATTACCCTTGAAAGTAGTGCTTGAATGTTAGACGGGCCCGCGCACCCAATTCTTAACCTTCTGACAATAAAGTTCGGTTCGCACTCTCCATCTCTCTCTCTCTCTATATATATATATATATCTATATATATATATCTATATATATATATAATATAATATATATATATATATTAGACTGGATTTATTTAAAAATCAGAAACGAGTTAATCGAATTTCTTTAATCGAAGATTAATCGATCAATTTCGAACTTTGTGATAAATATTTATAAAAATTCATAAATAACGTAGTTTTTATAATCACTAAGACTGTTATTTTTTTACTAGTTAAAGGCAACATCCTGAAAATAACAAGAAAACACTAACAATTATTCAGCTAAACAATTTATTTAATATTGACCATAGTTGCAAAATTCAATTATCACACCCCTCTAAAATGGTAAATATTATCGCTTTACTCGAAAAATATAAAAAACTGAAAAATGGAACACTCCATTAAAATTTGTTTTATCAATAATCGATTAAAATGTATCCGAGGTGTGTGTGTAAATATAAGATATAATCATCATCATCATTTTCGTCTCGCTCCCTGTAAAGCTGGTTGTCACCGAGCTTGCCAACGTGCTGGTAGCCGGGCACCAAACATTTCTGAGCAAATATTCGTTTTACATGATGAAGGTATCAAGTCCCGGCACCAACTTCATATTTGTGGTCTTGTACGAACTGCAAAAAGAGCATGTACAATATCTGTCCTGAACATGCTCTTTTGTGTATCTCTCACACCTTCAGCCCTCCTGCTTATCCTTTCGTTTCTTCATTTTTTCCACATCGCTTTATTTGCATAAATCTTGCATTGTCTTCTTATCTTCACTATTTTGCTCTAATGCATGACAAGCATGGTGGAAGTCCTCAACACGGTCACTCCACTATGGCATATTATGCAGCGGGAGTAATCGTATCTTAATGTTTTCACACTCACTCTCAGACTGTGGTAACGCTTCGTCAGGTTTGTGACACGCACGCGATAACTTTGTTATCGCATAATCCGCTGACCACCTGTGAAACGGTCGTCAAACATCTGACCCCAATGGAAAGTTGTTGAACATGTTGACACAAGCTTGTTTTGTGCTTACGATGAAACATGACAACAACGTCTGACCAGACACTGTCTGGCGGAAGGCACTCAGATAAAAGTAATTAGATAACTGTCGGAGTCAGACATCTGGGCAAAAGTCATACGCCAAAACACAGGGACACAATATGTGATAGACAAAGGTGCGCCGGAATCTTAATGTAACGATTTGACATCACCGTTGTAAGAGGTAACAACGCTTGGTATTAAAATTATAATTTTAAAATAGCAGCGTGGGATAGTAATGATAAACATCCCCACCCAAACAGGGCTAGATAAATTTGGATTGGTTCACCAGAAATCTACATGAATTGATTTGAAAAAGCAGCAAGAAACCAAATGGAATGACTGAAACTTACAATATACTGTAAAAGCAGACACAGAACAGCACAGATTCATCGCTCGTAAACTAAACACCTCCTACAAGCCAGAGAAAGAGATAGACTTATAATTCCCACCACTAATGTAGCAGATCGGTATGGACAAGCTCTGAATTCACAATAAACCCGCCATTTTAATATAAGCCTGAAACTTGGAAATTTATCCACAAGGAGTCCCAGAGAGGATTTTTAAACAAAAGTTTTCACAGGCAGGAATTTGGATGTAACAACCAACCGTCAAGATGGGAATTAACTCATATTCCCAAACCCATCATAAAAAATCATACCAACATTTCCAGGCAGGAATTCGCAGAACACCAGCCGCAGAGGAATTAACTCAAATTCCGCAGACCAATCATAAGAGAATAGTACAAACTAAGTTTCCCAGGCAGGAATTTACAGATCACCAGCCGTCAAGAATTTACTTTAAATTTCCTGACCTCAGTGATTCTAACATCACTAACTAAAGGCTTGAAGGGTCCAATCTAAATCGGTGGCCAGGAGAAGTGTGTATTCCCCAAAATATGGGTAAGAGTAAACATATTATATGCTAATTAAATTTTTAAAGGTTCTTGCAAGTAATTTATAGACAGGCTGCAACCCAACATATTGAAAATATATATGCATGAACCACTACTGCAAGAGCTGGTGTTGTTTTTGACTAGTCTGCCGGGAACCCGACGCAGAGATGACCCATGGTGACGTACGTCTACGAATGACAAAGAATTTCCCTGACTCGATTGTGATAACAGAATATGGGCTCTCATAACCTTTAGAACCCTGATCACTGTTGTTCTTTGTACCGCAGGCAGCTTTCCACGAAACCTTACACGCTGATCATAATATTAGCCTGCTATCTTAAGCGAACATTTAGATCGCATGCCTTTGATGGGAGATTAACTCCACGCCCACAACTTTTCTGAGAACGATGTATAGGCAATCTTTTCCTTAACGCCGGCCCAAAAGAGACGGCCACAGATCTCACTCATGTTTTCTAGAGCAATAAACAGCAGATCATTTTCTTACCTGGCTGTCACCGCCACCGCCTGGTGGGGAGTTGCCAAAGCTCCAGAAACAGGCCGGTAGCCTATCAAAGACAGCTGATCTTCAGACATTTCAACGTGCGAGCTGGGCCGCGATCTAAAGAAACAGGAACTTCCAGCTCACAGAGTTAGCTTTCTCGGAAATTTTTCGCACTCCTGTATGCGAGCAGCCTGAGACGAAGGAAAATCCGTAACCGGGGAAAACGAAGGAATCGCCACGGTTAACACAACACGGCGAGGTATCATCGAATTTTGCTCACGTTCAATAGAAGTTGCGAAAATTAAAAACACCCCCATTCAAGTTACATTCGAGTAGTATAAATAGGAAGAAACTCGAGAAACGAGGCATTTTTATCGTTCGCGTCCTGACAGAATCCTAGTTTATCACTAAGGCAAAGCCGCGATTCTCTTGCGTGGATTACATCTACCTTCACGACTATTGAAGTGTATTCTTTTCCTCAGTGGCAGAAGACGGTATAATTTATAATTAGCTTCGAGTGAGACATAGGTCGAGTACACTTTTCAGTGTGATTTCAAATGGATTTGTGTGGTGTTAATTTAACACTTAATAAAAGTAAACCCATATTCATCGTGGTTCTAGTGGCAAACTAATGTTACAGCTTAAAAGTACATTTCCTATAAATACAATTTGAAGCGTTAAAAAATTTGACTTTTGCAAGACACTTTAAAGAGAAATTATAACTAGTAAATACCTAGTTTAGTTGATGTATACTATATAGATGTGCTATTTTTATTATTTTTAACTCACCGGGATGTTATTCCATGATTTGTTAATTGAACGACGCTATTAAAGTAAATAGGCGAAACTGTAATTTTATCAGTGTCAGATTTTAATATGATTTGTAAATGCATTTCTTGTTTTGATTATCTTTCATCATCAGAACGATCATTCACCTTCATCCCAGCAAAGGGTTTAATTCATTATATCACAGAGTTCTGCCAAAACTCAATTTCGATGTAACTCCTCAGTAAAAGTAACATATGAATTTTTTAAGCTAAATTTTTGTGGCGACCTGTAATGGGCCGTCCTCTGAAATTTAATCTGAGAATAAAAGCCATTTCATCGTTCGGAAACATTTTAAAATTACTAGTTCATATAGAGTCCTTTAAGAAAACTGGAAGCAGATACATATTTTATTCACTGCCCCCCTATATTGTGAAAAAATAAACATAGATCTACCTTTTTGAAATCACTGTCTGTCAAGTAATATTCAGTGTGGATTTTACCCTTCCCTCCAACCCCCTCCCAGATTTATATCTTACCCCCGAAGAAGAACTTACCTCAGTGTTTTCCACTTAAATTGTGACATTACGGAAAAAGGAAAGTTATCTCCACAGCTGTGCCAATTTTAGGAACACAACCATACCTCACGCCTAGCCCCAAGTGCCTGTGACATTCTTTAGGGAACTTTATCTAATATCAAACAAACAGTACCGTTAAACTTCAACGTCCAGCGATTTCGGGACATTTTTGTTAACTTCAACAAACCCGCAAAATCTGGGGCTGTTCACGGAAGAAAAATACTTTTACCTAAGCCAAGGTTTAGTGCTGTTTTTGATGTATTTCCTATGAAGTGACAGAAATTCACCTTTCGGTAAGTCTGCGTGTGTGTTTGTGGGGATGGCCAGCCCTAGTGTGTTTTTTTGAATGAAAGGAGATTTATCTTTTCTTTATCGGGTTTCGCCCTTTAAATTAGTTCGACCTTGTTACTAAGGTGCATTATATTCTTGTACGGGATCTCTCTCTAGCGGGATTGGGGTAACTGTGTTCATTCCCCCTCACCGTTTAACAAAATTTGTTGATTTATTACCAGTGGGTTAAATTCACCCCTATCCCACCATCACCCCCCCCCCAATCTTGTTTTTCCTGGACAACTTCATGTTAGTAAAAACAAAACGGGAAACGGTGGATCTCCCCAACGCCATATTTCTCCCTCAAACAAAACCCCTTCTTATATAATCTGTAACCCCTTTATTCACTTATTATTCACATTTGTGACTCATTTATGATATAAAAAATCTGCTAAACCTTCAAAAATTTTGACTCCTATAAACTCCAAAATTTATTGTGTCAGAAATAACTCAAACATCGACAAATATCGGTCTATACTAATAACATGAATAACAATTTGATTGTTCACACAGACTAGCTCTGTGGCCTAAACAAATGTCGTAATAACATTACTGTCAATCCAGCTGCTTGTAATATTACCTACCCCCAACAAATCAATTTTTATATTCAATTTCCACTTAATAGTCTCCAACTTCCCGGACTCACGGTGAAATCCTATTAAACCTACTCACTACTAAAATATTGCACGGAACAAATCCATATTCCATGTACAACATTCCAAATAACCTTATAACCACCAATAAACTTCCTGACCATTCATCTTCACCTTAATATTGTTTAATACTTTCAACTCCCCTTTACCCTAATTTTTTCATTCTCAGTAGTTCCCAGTCCATTATCAAACTTTATCTCCACTTCCTTTACAATAATATTCTCACCAGAGCCTTCAACTATAATTCTCTTTACACTGGAAATAATTTTTCATCCAAGCGATTACCCTCTCAATTACAATTACCTTAAAATCCTTACAATACACATAATGGTTATCTCGTTAATTCTCCCTTAGTATAACAACCCATACCATTAACATGTCTTAACTCCCATCTTAATAACTTCATATTTAATTTTACATAATCCTTTATCAACCACTTAATACCTATACATGACAATACATAAATTGTAACCCCCATCAACCGTTAAACTATTATCACCCGATTTAACCTCCATCCCATTCAGCAACTTCCTTCCACCATCAATAACAAACCTACAACACCAAAAAACCCAAATACAAAACCCACATATCCCAAAATCACCCCAAGTTTTAATTCAACCCTTACATATACATTATCTACCCTTACTTCAACCCATCCCCCATTTCCCCTACACCCCAAACATTTACCACTAACCCACACTATCCCTAAAACCATCCCTAATATCATCAACCTGCAAAACTACAAAAACCACAGCATTACAACACCGCCACATCTCTCACATTCCAAAACATCTAACCTTTAACTCTCAAATTAAAATCCGTCACATCCAATCCACAATTACAAACCTACTAACAACCCCCCACCACCCCCCAATCACACCCAAAAAACATCCACCAAAACACCCCCCCCAATCTACTCCCAAAAAATACACAACCCAATAAACCCTAAACCTTACCCCACTCAACCCCTCACCCCACAATCCCCTACACAATCATTAACCAATATTCACCCAACCCCCCCACCCCCACAACCACCAACACACAACCTACTACCATTCCCTCTTAAAAAACTTCCCACCTCTTGTTCCCAGTCTATCCCCCCCCTGATTTAACCAATTTCCAAACCCCAAACCTTTCCCACAACTTATCCTCCAAACACCCCCCACCACATTAATTCTCCACATTCCTTAACCAACCCAAATGCGGTCCTAACACAACCCCCAAAACTCCCCCACCAACATAGAAACAACTCCTACACCCTCACAAACACCAAACTTCCACCCCCCCATACTCCCTAAATTTCCCCCATACCCCAAAAAACCATAATCTCACATATTAACATAAACACCCTTCCCTAACCCTAAAACTACTCCATTAATAAAATTAAATTACCAAACCAACCATTAACTCATACCACCAACCCCTGGTCCCCAACCCCCAATCTACAATATGTCATCACCCAACCTGACCCCCCCCCTATCTCATTCACATAAACCTTACTTCCTAAACCCTAACAACTAGTCACCAAAACGAAAAACCCACCAAACCCCACCAAAAATTCCCATTAACCCCTTTACACCAAAAAAACCCCCCCAAATAACCCCCTGTCCACCAAAACACAACCCAACACCCACTCCAACAAATCAACCAATACCCAACCCTAAAACCTACCCCCCCACCCCACCCAACCCCACCACCTCCTAACCACCCCCAACCGCAACAAAACCCCAACAACCCTGTTTAAACCTGCCTACCAATCAAAACCCCAACCATATAAAACAAAACCCCATCAACCCACCCAAACTCAATCATTAAACCCCTTAAACCCACTCCCCCCCCTACCTCCCCTACAAAAACCACCCCCCCAACCCAACCATTAAACCCCCCCCTCCCCACCAACCCCCAAAACCCCCCCCCTACCCCCACCCCCCCCCTTCCCCTTAATCATACAAAACAAATAACCCAACCCCTATACCACCCTTCCACCCCCCCCACCCCAACAACCCCCCAAACCACCACATCAAAAAAACACCCCCCCCAACCCCCCCCCCCCCACTACCCCTCACCCCCCCAAAACAACAAACCCCCCAAAACCAATAAACCCAACCCCCCCCCCACAAATTACCTAAACCCCATCCCCCAAAAACAAAAAAACCCAACCCCCCACCAATCCACTTAACCCCCCCATCCCACAAACACCCCCCCCAACCTCCCCACCTAACCACCACCCACAACAAAAAAACCCAACCCCCCAACCAACTCAACCTATCCCACCCTAAACACCAACCATCACCCCCCTCAACCAAACCCCCCCCCCCACCCCCCCAAACCCCCCCCCCACCCCAAACACCACAATTCCCCACCACCCCCCAACCAAACACCCCAACACACCACTTACCACAACCCCCATAACCCCACCCCATAACCCCCCCTAAACCCCTAAACCCCCTAAAATCACTACCCACCCACAACCAATCCCCCCACACAAAATACCCACCCCCAAATTCCACCATAACCCCTTATCCACCCCAAACAACCCATCCCCACAACACATCCCCCCCCCCCCCCCCCCCACCCCACCCCACCACCCCCCCCAACCCACCAACCCCCTTACATCCAAACCACAAACACAAAACCCCACCACATAAAACAACCCCCCACCCCCCCAAAAAACACCCCAACCCCCCCCCCCCCAACCCCCAAATCCCCCCACTACAACAACCACCCCCACTAAAACAACCCCCCCCACACACCCCACCCCCCCCCCCAAAACCCCCCCCCCCCCCCCACCAACCCCCATTATCACAACCCACCCACCCCCCAAACCTCACAACCCCCCCCCCCCCCCCCCCAAAACCCCCCCCAACCTACCCCCCCCCCCCCCCACACCATCCCCCCCCCCCCCCCCCCCCCCCCCCCCAACCCCCCCCAAACAAACACCCCCCCAAAACCCCCCCCCCCCCCCCCCACCCCCCCCCCCCAAAAACACCCCCCCCCCCTTCCAAACCCCCCCCCCCCCCCCCACACCACCCACCCCCCACCCCCCCCCCCCCACCCACCCCCCCCCCCCCACCCCCAAAAACCCCCCACCCCAAACCACCCCCCCCACCCACACCCCCATACACCCCCCCCCCAACCAACCCACAAACCCCCCCCCCCCCCCCCCCCAACCCCCAAACCCCACCCCCCCCCCCCCCCCCCCCCAACAAAAACCCCCCCCCCCCAAAACCCACCCCCCCCCCCCCCCCCCCCCCCCCCCCCCCCCCCCCCCCCCCACCCCACAACCCACCCCCACCCCCCCCCCCACGCCCCCCCCCCCCCCCCCCCCCCCCCGCCCCCACCCCCCCCCCCCCCCCCCCCCCCCCCCCCCCCCCCCCCCCCCCCCACACCCACACCCCCCCACACCCCCACACACCCCCCACACCCCCCCCCCCCCTCACCACCCCCCACATCCCCCCACCCCCCCCCCCCCCCCCAAACCCCCCCACCCCAACCCCCACCAAACTACCCCCAAACCCCCCCCCCCCCCCTACCCAAACCCCCCCCCCCCAACCCACCCCCCCAAACCCCCCCCCCCCCCCCCCTTTACCCCCCCCCAATCCCCCCCCCCCCCCCCCCCCCCCAACCCCCAAAACCCCACCCCCAAAAACCCACCCACCACACCACCCCCCCACCAACAAACAAAAACCAACCAAAACCAAAAAACCCCCAACCCCCCCAAAAACAAACTACAACCAAACAACCCCCCCCCACAAAACCCCCCCCACAACCAACCCCCAACCAACCCCCCCCCCCCCCCCCCCACCCCACCCAAAACCCCCCAAACCCCCCCCAACCCCAAATCCACCCCCAAACAAAAAAAATACCCCCCCCATCCCCCCCCCACTTACAACAACCAAACCCCCCCCCAAAACCCAAACCCCCCCCCCCAAAACCCCAAAACCCCACCCCCCCCCCACCAACCCCCCCCCCAAACAATTCCCCCAAACAACCCCCAACAAACCCAACAAACCCCCCCAACCTCCCCAAAAAACCCCCAACCCCAAAAAACCAAACCCCCCCCCCCCCCCCCCCCACCCCCCAAAAAAACCCCCCCCCCACACCCCCACCCCCCCACAGAACCCCCCCCCCCCCCCCCCCCCCCCCAACCACTCAAAAAACCCCCCCCCCCCCACCACCCCCCCAAAAAACCCCCCCCACCCCCCCAAAACCATATTAAAACCCCCCCCTAACCCCACAACCCCCCCCCCCCCCCCCCCCCCCCCCCCCCCCAACCCCAAAACCAACCCCAACCCCCCAAAAAAAACAACAAAAACAAACCCAAAAAACAAACCCCCCCCCCCCCCCCCAAACCCCCCCCTAACCAAAACCCCCCCCTCCCCCCCCCACCCCCCCCCAACCCCCCCCCCCCCCAAACCCAAACCCCCCCCCCCCCCCACCCACCATACCCACCCCCCCCAACACCCTCCCCCACCCCCCCCACCCCCCCCCCCCCCCCCCCCCCCCCCCCCCCAAACAAAAACAACCCCACCCCCCCCCCAAAAACCCAACCCCAACCACACCCCCCCCCCAACCCCCCCCCAAAAACACCCCCCCCCCCCAAAACCAAACACCAAAAACCCACCCCCCCCCCCACCCCCCCCCCCCCCCCCCCCCCAACCCACCAAAACCACAACCCCACACCACCCCAAACCAACCAAAAAACCCCCCCACCCCAAACCCCCCCCCCCCCCAAAAAACCCCCCCCCCAAAACACCCCCAACCCCCAAAAACCCCCCCACAACCCCCCCCACCCCCCCCCCCCCCCCCCCCCCCCCCCCCCCACCCAACCCCCAACACCAATACCCCCCCTACAAAAAACCCCCCCCCAACACCCCAACCCCCCAACCAAAAACCCCCCCCCCCCCCCACCCAAACAACCCCCCCCCCCCCCCACCCCCCCCCCCACAACCACCCCCCACCCCCCCCCCCCCCCCCCCCCCCCCCCAAAAACCCCCCCCCCACCCCCCCCCCCCCCCCCCCACCCCCCCAAACCCAACCAATACCCCCCCTAACCCCCCCCCCCCCCCAACGAACCCCCCCCCAACCCCCCACAACACACCATACCAATTTAACCACACCCCCCCCCCCACCCCCCCCCCTCCCCCCCCCCCCCCCCCCCCCCCCCCAAACCCCCACCCCCCCCCCCCCCCTACCCCACCCCCCCCCCTTCCCCACCCACCCCCCCCCCCCCCCCCCCCCCCCCCCCCCCAACCCCCCCCCCCCAAAAAAAAACCACCACAAAAAAACCCCCCCCCCCCCCCACCCCCCCCCCCCCCCCCCCCAACACCCCAATCATTCAACCCCCCTCAAACCCCCCAAATTATTAACCCCCCCCCAACAAAAATTAAAACAATTATAACCCCCCCCCCCCCCAACTAACCCAATCAAACCCCCCCCAAACCCCCCACCACAAATTCCAACACCCCCAACCCACCCCCCCCAAAACCCCCCCCCCACCCCCCAAACCCCCCCCCCCCCCCAAAACCAACCCCCCACACACCAAACCCCAACCTAACAAAACAAAAAACACAAACCACAAACAACCAAAACCCCAACCAACAAAACACCACCCCCCCCCCCCCCACAAAACCCCCCCTTACCCCACATATCCCCCCCCCCCCCCCACCCCCCCCCCCCCACCAAAACTAAAAAACCCCCCCCAATTCCACTACAAAACCCCGAACCCCCCCCCCAAAATAAACCCCAACCCACACCCCCCCCCCCTAAAACCCCCCCCAACCCACCCCCCCAAACCCCCCCCCCCCCCCCCCCCACCCCCCCCCCCCCCCCCCCAACCCCCCCCCCCAAAACCCCCCCCCCTCTCTCCAAATTAAAAACCCCTCAAAACCCTACCCAAACAAACAAAACCCCCCCCCCTACCCACCCCCCACCTTCCCCCCACCCCCAAACCCCCACCCCAACATAATAACAAAACAACCCCCCAACTACCCAAACTTTAACCCCACCCAAACCCCCAAAAAAACCAAGCCCCATAACACCCCCTAATTCACACCCCCCCCCCCTTCCTTACCCCATCCACAATAAACCAAACCCTACCAAACCAAATCCCAAATAAACACCACCCCCAAAACTCCCTCAACCTTCCCCCCCCCCCCCCCCCACCCCCCCAACCCCCTACCCACCCCCCCCCCCCCCCCCAAGTCGACTTCCCCCCCCTTTCCACACAATTGATCCCCCCCAACATACCCAAAACCCAACCAACCCCTCCCCCCCCAAAACCCCCAAACCCCCCCCACCCCAACCCCCAACAACCCCCATCACCCAAAAACCCCCATTCCAAACCACCCCCCCCCCACCCCCCAAAAAAAAACACATTAAAAAACTTCAATGTGTCTCCAACCCCCACACCCTAAAAAAAAAAACCAACATCCCCCACCCCCCCCCCCCCCCACCCCCCAACATACCACCCCAAAAACCAATTAACACAAAACAAAAACCACTGGTATTAATAAACATCACCCCCCCATAACACCCCCCCACCCACCCCCATCCCCCCCAACACCAACCCCCCCCATAACCCCCCCCCCCAAAACCCCACTATTTCCCCAAACCCACTCCAAACCCCCACCCCCATCCCTCCCAACCAAACAAGTACCCCCCAACCACCTAAAATCCCCACCAAAACTCACCCCCCCCCCCTAAAACCATTCATACCCATCCGTGATACACCCCCAAAACCCACACCCCTTCCCCCATTATTGTTCCCCAACTAAAAACCCCCAACCATTTCAACTGTTCCCCCACAAAAAAAACCCCCCCCCCCCCCCCCCCCCCACCCCTACCCCCCCCCCACCCCCAACTTTACCCACCCCCCCCCCATTTCAACCCCCACCCCCCCCCCCCCCCAACCCACCCCCATACATGCAAAACTATTCCCCCCCCAACAATACGGCCCAATCGAACCAAAACCTTCCTGAAAACCCCCACCCTTTAACCACCCCCTTTAAAAACTCCCACCCCCATTCTGTTCCCCTAAAAACATTATACCTTAACTATACTAACCAACCCCCTCATCCAAACCCCCCCATCTTACCCCTTAGCCAAAACCCAAATACCCCCCAACCTTCCCCTTCCCCCCAACCAACCCCAAGAACCCCCAATAATTTACTCCCCCCCCCCACAAAAAACCCAACCCCCCCTATTTAATACGTGACCCAAGTATAACCCCCATTCCCCCAAACCTTAACATCTTTACCTTCATCCTTTCTTAAACAACCCCATCCCCCCTGCCTTAAAAATTTTTTTTTCAACCCCAAAATTCCCACCCCATTTCTCCCCCCTTATTACTTTTTTCATTCTCTTGGTCCCTCTTTTTCCTTTTAATCCCACCTTTTTTCCATGAATCCAAAGAAAACACCTACCCCCTCCCACCCTTCCCCCCTCACCAAAACATAAACCAAATACCCAACTGGTCAATACCCTACAGGTTTTACAATCCCCATTCTAATAAAAACCCCCCATCCCCCTTTTTTTGGGGTATTCTCCCTAAATCCTTCCTAATTAAATTTCACCCCTTCTTCTCTTTTTTTCCCCCTCCCCAACTTTTCCTTCCTTCCCAACTAACCCTTCTTTCCCTATTTTTTTCTTTTCCCTTGTCCTGTTTCACATACTCCTTTTCTTTCTTCCCATATCCCTTTTCCCAACAAACCTTTTCTTTAATCCATTCTTCCCTTTTTACCCCCCCTTCCCCAAACTTACCTTTTCCCCTATTTTTGTAAATGACTTCTCCCCCCCCAAAACCAATACTCCCCCCCCATCAAAACCACTAACTTTTTCCCTTTCCTCCCTTTACAACCCTACCCCTATCATCTAATCACTCCCCCCCAAAAAAAAAAAACCCCCAAAAATTTTTCCCCCCTTCTTCTATCCCCATCTTATACTTTTTCCAACTTAAAATCAACCTCAAAAACCCCCCCTTTTTTTTTCTAAAAAACTATTTTCTCTCCAAATTTTCCCCCCCCCCCCACCCCCTTCTTTTACCTTCCTCAAAACCATCTCCACCTATTTAAATCCCCCCCTATTTCTACCACCTTCAAATCCCCAAAAAATTTCCCTTCAAAATTTTTCATTTTATTTTTCTTTTACTTTCCCCTTCCCATTAACTGCTTCCCCTCTTTTTCCAAGCTTTCACTCCTAAAAAAACCTTTCAACCTTTCCCTTCCCACCTTTTTCTCCTACCTTCCTCTATTTTTCCTCCTCCACTGGTTCCCTTTTAAACCCCCCTACACAATATTTATTCCCCTCCCTCTAACCCTCCCCCCTCCTTTATCAGAAATTCCCTTCCAACCGTCTCTTCCATACCTCTTACTTCAATACTTTTACCCCATTTTCCCTCGATTTTCTTAAATCTTTACCTCCCACCCCACGAACTCCCCCCCCAAATTTCTAACTTCTACCCCACATTAACACTTCTTTTTTTCTTCACCTCAGTCTCATATTTCCTACTTTTCCCCCCCCAGCCCTTCTCCCCCCTCCTTAATCCCTCTCCCCCCCGCACAAAATGAAAAACCCCTCCCCCCCCCCCCAGGGCAATAAACTTTTCCCCTTAATTCCCCTAAAACCTCTTAACCTTTCCCCCTCCCTATTTTTCTTCTTTCCCCCAAATCCCCCAATCCCAATCTTTCCTTCCCTCTCCCCCCACCATTTCCCACCCGGCAATGGGACCCCCCCTTTTATTTCCTTCATAATCCCCCTCCCAACCTCTTTAAGTATTCTCAAATTCTCTAATCTTCCCCTTTTCACCCCACCCTCCTTACCAATTTTTTAAAAATTCTTCACCCATTTTCACCCCTTTCTTTCCATATCTTCCTTCCTTTCCCCCTACAAAAAAAAACCCATCAGTCAAGAAAGACAATTTCCAACAAATCCCCCCCTTCTAAACCCAAAAATCCCCCCCAAAAATTTTCAAATCCCTTTTTCTCTTCTAAATCTTCTTTTCCTTCCCCCCCAACACTCCCCCAATTTTCTCATCCCCTTTCTCAATTCCCCTGGGTTCCCCCCATGACCCTAAATATTCTTTATTCAAAACACCCTTTTTAAAACCCCTTTTTGGTTTCTTCAGAACCCCCCTCTCTTAACCCCCCAAATCCTCAATTTAACCCTATTTCTTCCCCCTAATCTTTTTAGCCCCCATCCCTAACCCCCTTCCTTTTCCCCCATTTTACTTCCCCACTCCCCACCTTTTTCACCCCCCTTCTCTTTTCTTCTTTCTTTTTTTTCTTCCCCTTCAACTTCACCTTTCCCCTCTTTCCTTTTCTCCTACCTTCTTCTTCCAAAAAACCTCTTTCTTCTTTCTTTTCTCACAACCTCCCTTTTTCCCTCCCTTCTTTTTCCCCCCTTCTCTTCTTTTCTCTTTTCTCCCCCCTTCTTTCTCTTTTTCTTTTCCCCCTTTCCCCTCTCTCTCCTCCCCCCCTTCTCTTTTCCCTTCCTCTTCTCTCCTTCTTCTTTCCCCACTCTTTCTTCTCTTTCCCCCCTTCTACCCCTCTTCCTTTTATCTTTCCCTAGAAAAAGAACCTCTTCTCTCTTTCCTTCCCTTCTACTTTTTTTTCCTTTTCTCTTCTTTCCTCTCTTCTTTCCAACCCCCCTTTCTTTCTTCTTCTTCTTTTTTTCTTCTTCTACTTTCCTTTTTCTTTCTCCCTTTTTTCCCTTTCTTTTTTCTTTCCTCCCTTCCTCAATTGAAATCCTTTCCCCTTTTTCTCTCCCTTTTTCCTTTTCTTCTTTCTTCTCTTCTCTTCTCTTTCTTCCAAGGAAGAAATTTTCCATTATTTTTTCTCCAAATTCTTTTTTTTAACCCCTTAATTTCACCCATTTCTTCCTCCCCCTTCTTTCTTCTTTTTTATTCTTTTTCCTCTCTTTCCCTTCCTAAATCTAAATCTCATTCATTTTCTCTCCTAATTTTCTTTTTTCTCTCTTAACTCTTTCCTTTCCTCCTCTGCTTCCCAAACTTATATCTTTTTTACACCTTTCCTTATTAAATTCTTCTTTTTTTCCTTAAAAACCCCTTTTTCCCTTTTATTTTCTTTTTCCATTTCCTCATCTTTCTTTTCTTCTCTCCCTCTTTTTCCAATCTTTTCGCTCCTATTCTATCCTTCCTTCCTTTCCCTTATTTTTCTTCCTCTTTTCTCCCTTTTTTTTCTCCTTTCTTTCTTTCCAAGAATTTTTCTTCTTCTCTCCTCCCTTCTTTCTTCTTAATTCTTCTTCTCTTCTTCCCCCTTTTTTCTTCCCCTCTTTTTTTTTTCTTCTTTTCTTATCTTCTTTTTTCTTTTCATTTCTTTTTCTTCTCTTTCTCTTTTCGTTTCTTTTCTTCTCTTCTTCGTTTCTCTTCTTCTTTCCTTATTTTCATTTTCTTCTCCTTTTCACCCCCCCTTTCTTTCTCTAATTTTCCTCCTTCCTTCTTCTTTTTTTTTCTCCCCCTCTTCTCCTTCCTTCTAATCTCTTATTTTCCCCTCTTTTTTCTCTTTTCCCCCCTCTTCTTCCCTTTCTTTCCATCCACTTTTTTCTTTTTTTTTCTCACTTTCTTCCCTCTTTTTTTTTTTCCTTTTTTTCCTTCTCCTTCTTCTTCTTTCTTCTTTATTTTTCCTTCATCTTACTTTTTTTCTTCTTTCTCTTTCTTTTTCTTTCTTTCTTTCCTTTCTTCTTTTCTACTGTGGGCAATACCAAATTTTCAATATCCATCGCCTAAATAACCACTAATGGGAGGGTCCATCCAACCTAAAAAAATACCTGTTATCGGAATAAATAAAACATTAACCCCCATAAAGACACCCCCGCATCTATATCGCGCTTAGAGTGATCATTACAGTGCCTATAAAGTATCCAAGATTCCCTTCCATGCCATGGACGTCCACAGTCTCCCGCCTTACCTCACTAACAGCCACTCAGGCTTCCTAGTTCAAGTTAATATTGGTGTAGATGTTTACTCAGTTTTGTGCGAACATTCCTTTTTTTTCACCAATACCTTGAAAACATTTTTCTAACTGAATCTCATTCTTTTCAGATCGGCCCTGTAAAGGTGAAGAGATAAATCTCCCTGAAATGAACTTTAAACGCTTCACATATCTCCAATAATAGGCTGGGCAGGTAGACACTTCTATCATTCGCTTTAAAAAATTACATACGACTTTCAGGCAGCTCATTCAATAAGCATATGGGCACAGATCTGACAGTACCTCTTCCACTATACTCCCCAACCTCGGTTTCAGTCTACCTATCCTCACTGACAAATAAAACATACAAACCCCACTAATACGGAACATCTCAACCCTTGAATCGCCGGCATTTATCAGTTTTAATCTACATCACCTTGTCCTCCCCCTCCATTATAGCCTCATTACCAATTGACCATACTTTTCCTTCATTTTTCACCCCCCAAGTGGTAACTTCTTACACCAGGACCCTACAATCGGCCTACTTTGGTCCATAGGTTCTTTACTTCAATCACCTATCAACTGAATCAACCCATCGGCTACCCGTTCTCCCCTTCCTTCTTGAACCGATCCCTTCACCCAACCATTAACCCCTCCTTCTTTCTTCTGCATTATCACCATCCTGTCCGCATTATAACCCCGGCGGCAATTAAATTTTTACTGGACCACTATCCCCCCCTCAGGATTAAATTATCACAGAAATTCTTTCATTTCATCTCAACCCCTCCCCCAAAAACATTTCCCACACCTCCCGGCCCCTCAAGTCCTTAACCTGGGGAACCCAGAGACAAAGAATAAAAGTATCAAATCTTAAATAACTCAAGACAATCTTATATCTGACAGTAGCTCCCAATTCAAGCAATACTTCAACCCGGGCGCCCGCGTATTATAAAATATTCTACAGATATCTCCATCGATAATAACATTTCTAACCTCTATTCAACTAATAATCAGCATTAATATAACAATCCCACTATTACCTCATACATAGAACCCCAACATCACTAGAACCTCTTAAATCCCTTGTACACGTACCCCCCTTCTAGGGTATAGATCACGTCCATCTTTATAGAACATCCTACAATAAACCACCCCCCGGATCCAAAATTAAATTCCCAAACCAACAACATCCACATTCAATAATCATTTAATGCTCCCCACCCAACTTATAATCCTCTCTTTTTTATCCCACTCATCAAATCTTTTACCTCCACCAAATTTCCCTAATTTCAATTTACTAACAATACCTCGTTAACCCTAAATATTTGAATTCAATTACCCACTTTTTTTCCTACAATCTTCAATTCTCCATATTATAATTATCTTTTTTCTTTTAAACTATAATTACCATAACTTACCGTGCACTAAAATTAAACTCTAACATCTTATGCGAACGTTTGAGGAATCGCATGGCCTTTGATGTGGGAATTAAATCCCGCCCAAGAACGATTTATAGCAATCTTTTCCAACAACAACGCCGGCCCAAAAAGAGGACGGGCCACAGACTCACTCCTGTTTTCTAGAGCAATAAACAGGAGATCATTTTCTTACCTGGCTGTCACCCCGCCTGGTGGGAGTTGCCAAAGCTCTCAGAACAGTGGCACCATCAAAGACAGACAGATCTCAGAATTCAATCGCGGCGGTACACGATCTAAAGAAACAGGGAACTCGCAGCTCACAGAGTAGCTTCTCGGAAACTTTTCACACCCTCATGCAAGCAAGCCTGAGACGGAAGGAAATCGGTAGACCGGGGAAAACGTAGGAATCGCAGCGATTAACACAACGGCGAGGTATCTCGAATTTTGCTCAAGTTCAAGAAAGGTGCGAAAATTTAACACGCCCCATTCAAGTTACATTCGAGAAGTATAAATAGAGAACTCCGATAAACTGCATTTTATCGTTCGCTCTGACAGAATCCTAGTTGCACTAGCATAGTCGGATTCCTGCTGGATTTCATCTACCTTCGTGACTATTGGAGTGTATTATTTCTGTGCAGACGGTAATTTATACATTAACTTCGAGTGATCAGTGGTCGAGTTATTTCAATTGATTTCAATGGATTGTGGTGTAAATTTAACCTTATTAAATAAACCCATTTTCAAAGTTCTAGTGCAAACTAATGTTACAGCTAAAAGTATTTCCTAATACAATTGACGCGTAAATTTATTTTGCAGACGTTAAAGAGAATTATAACTTTAATACAGTTTAGTTCTGTATAGATAGATGTGCTTTTAATTATTTTTAACTCACGGGAAGTTTTCCTGATTTTTTTAATTGACGACGCTAATAAGTAAATAGGCTAACTGTAATTTATCGCGTCAGATTATAATATGATTTGTAATGCATTTCTTGTTTTGATTATCTTTCATTCAGAACGATCATTCAACCTGCATCCCAGCAATTATTAATTATATACAGAGTTCTGCCAAACTCAATTTGATAACTCCAGTAACATATGAACTTTTTTAAAGCTAAACTTGTGGCGACCTGTAATGGGCCCCGCTCCTCTGAACGTAACGGAGAATAAAGCCATTCAAGAAACACTTTAAAAATACTAGTTCATATAGAGTCCTTAAAGAAAACTGGAAGCAGAACATATTTTATTCACTGCCCCTATTTGTGAAGAAAAAACACATCGATCTACTTGAACACTGTCTGTCACGTATATTCAGTGGATTTTACCCCCCCCCCGCCCACCACCACCCCCCCCCCCCCCCCCACCCCCCCCCCCCCCCCCCCTCCCCCCCTCCCTCCCTCCCCCTCCCCCCCCCCCCCCCCCCCCGAAGAAGAACTTACCTCAGTGTTTTTCTTAACTTGTGACATTACGGAAAAAGGAAGTTATCTCCACCAGCTGTGCCAATTTTAGGAACCACACCATACCTCACGCTCAGCCAAGTGCCTGTGCCTTTCTTTAGGAACTTTATCTAATAAACAAACAGTACCGTTAAACTTCAACGTCCAGCGATTTCGGGACACTTTGTTAACTTCAACAACCCGCAAAATCTGGGGCTGTACACGGAAGAAAAATACTTTTACCTAAGCCAAGGTTTAGTGCTGTTTTTTTTTATGTATTTCCTATGAAGTGCCAGAATTCACCTTTCGGTAAGTCTGCGTGTGTGTTTGTGGGGATGGCCAGCTCTAGTGTGTTTTTTTTTAATGAAAGGAGATTTATCTTTTCTTTACCCTTTTAATTAGTTCGACCTTGTACTAAGGTGCATTATATTCCTTGTACGGGATCTCTCCTAGCGGGATTGGGTAACTGTGTTCATTCCCCCTCCCGTAAAATTTGTTGATTTAAAGGGAGACAATTGAGAACCCTAGCTTTTCCTCTACCCCCCCCCCCCCTTCTTCTGTAACCCCTTGCCTCAGAGTAATAAATTTACCAGTGGGTTAAATTGCCTATCTCTGATCACCCCCCCCCCCCCCTTCCTTGTCTTTGGGACCGGGTTTTGTCTGTTAGTAAATATAAACGGGAAACGGTGGATGGGATATTTCTCCTCAACACCCCCTCTTCCCTTGTTATATTTGTATTCTGTAACCTTTGATTTTTGACTGTAAATGTACAATTATGTGTGAGTCCTTTATGATAATAAAGGTATTAATCATTAATTGTGTTGGTTGTCGGTTGGCCTAAAACTCCAAACATTTCCATCTGTTTAGGTTGTATTCATGTACGTTGAGCGACAGAATCACCAAATCGGTGAGCGCGTTGAGCGACTGGAACTGACAAACAATTGTTTGTGCAGAAGAGAGATAGGAGTAGTCTGTGAGAAAACAGATATTGTCGTAATAAGAGACTGTCCTTGCTCCTTCCCAGCGCTTGTGAATCTACTACCTCATTCTCCTAAATCCTTATTCTCACAGAGCCTTCAATATCACTTTACACTCTAAAGGGACCAATATTCATCAGCACCCTCTCAGAAAAAAAAATTACGACACCCCACAACTCCGATGGGAGTAGTGACGAGTAGTGAGTGAAGATTACATCACATGTGTCTAAAGTGTATAGAATCATTTTGTGAGATTTATATACCTTTTAATTATAATTCAGGCAGATCATTATTCACGCACTCCAGACACAATTTCCTAGTTGACACCCAGAAGGATATTGGTGAATTTTTATCATATTCCCTGACTTACCCTGTGTGCTCGGGAATTTAATTCTTCAGAGAGGTTAACATTTGTGGGTGGAACGCACGAAAATGGGCCTGTTAGTTTGCGGAGAACAAATTTACTCAGCAGAAGGAATTTGTTTCTTTTGTCACGGTTTGTGGTTACAAGCCACCAGACGAATGTGGTATAGTCCGTTCGGAAATTCGTGCCCACAGAAAGCGTCAATTTTCTCCAAAACTGTTTGTTGTATGGACATGAATTTTTGCATGCAGTCTTAGATTTTCCATGCAGTTATTAATATATTTTTTGCCCTTACAAAACTCATGTCATGTTCGAATTTTCTTCTTTACGTTATATAAAAAACTCTTACTGTTGTCTGGGTTAATTTTTAGTAGTTTTACAGGAAAGTTACAAGATCCGTTCAAAAATTTTTGTTTTTGTTTGAATTAGTTACTCGCGACTGTGTACAATAGGTGCGCACTCGTGCGGACATGTAGTAACTACACTAATTCAAACCAAAAAAATATTTGTGAACGGATCTTGTAACTTTCCTGTAAAACTACTAAAAATTAACCCAGACAACAGTAAGAGTTTTTTTATATAACGTAAAGAAGAAAATTCGAACATGACATGAGTTTTGTAAGGGCAAAAAATCTATTAATAACTGCATGGAAAATCTAAGACTGTATGCAAAAATTCATGTCCATACAACAAACAGTTTTGGAGAAAATTGACGCTTTCTGTGGGCACGAATTTCCGAACGGACTATAATAACGCAGTTAGTGTGAGAGAAGAGCATCACCACCAACCGCCAAAATCGGACAGACTGAGTGAAGAAGTGCCCTCATCAACAAGAAGTGACGTAAACCATAGCTGCAGGACTCATCTGGAGCTAACTGTTATATAACAGGCTACAGCAAAAATACGGACATTAATAACGCCCTACCACAACCTCAATGAGGAAAAATTTAAAACAATTTTCACCCAATTTTCCATATTTATTTTCCCATGTTTAAGACTAGTTGACTCTTAAATTTGTTGTATGTTATTTTACACTAAACAATAATAGTTGATTCAGTTTATAGGTATGAAAGCAAACGTTTGAGCCAGTCTTTCTTGATAAATATATATATATATATATATATAGATATATATATATATATATATATATATATATATATATATATATATATATATATATATATATATATATATATATACACTTGTATATATAGCCATTACTTATAAGAGGGCATTTGTTGGATTACTACAACTGGGGGCTTGACGGACCAGAACTATTGCATAAACCCTTCACAAAAGGTGAAGAGCCAGATAATAAGTTAACAAATTTGCTCAGCCCTTAAGCAGCGTATGTTCTAGGCTTCCCTACGGTAGAAGCGCCATTTATCTTTTATCTACATCTTTGCCAAGAGTAATCTTGCGCGAAGATAGATACCTTGGACGACCTACTTTTAGATACGCTTGCGTTGTGACCATTAGCGGACCACTACTGCAAAGCAAGGGGAGGCAATCCCATGACAGAGCAATAGTTCTATTCTGTCTTTGTCTAATAAAAGACCCAGGTAACTGTGCTGAGCACTTCATGTACATATATCCTTTGTTACTGTGCTAAATGTCCTTGCATGTCCTTGATTCTGGAGACAGAAATTAAATGAATAAAGAAGATGTGGAAAGATCTTTCGTGCATGGCACAGTACAGAAGGATCTGGCACAGTACAGGAGGATCTGGCACAGTACAGGAGGATCTGGCACAGTACAGGAGGATCTGGCACAGTACAGGAGGATCTGGCACAAAAGGCCATGCTTCTTAGGACGCTGAAGATTACTGATGATGATGAAGTAAGTATTTACATTTCTGATCCAGATTTGTCTCATATCGATTATAGTTTTTTAACTCATTCAACAAGGACTGCCTCACTTAATTTGTACCCAGAGAGCCATATATTGTAGTTACGCCACCGTCGTGCGTGGCAGGTCTGATTATGTACGGCAGACAACTCCCACTGGCAGTCTCACACGACTGGCCCTTCTTATGGTTAGTTATGATTGCACGCTTGTAGTTAGATTTCAGGAGAACGTCTGAACAGAAAGCTAATGTCCCTTCGTTCTAATTGAACACGCAGCCAAACGGGAGATTGGTTCCTTTCTTTCAAACTCCACAGATATAATGTGTCGAGGGAGCACAATTCATCTAACTCTCACTGGGACATGTTACCAAACATCGAACTGGCTTCACACAGTGCCATTAAAAAGCCCAGATACTCTCAGATAACACTCTCGCACTGTCATTTTTGCTCTTAATGGGGTTTAGTCAAAGAAAGCAGTAGTCAGCTTGAGACTATTTGTATATCCATAGAGTTTTTTCCTGGCGTGGTACTGGTCTCGGCCATAAGTGCTTTCTCTGTTCCTCATACATGTTTGTAAGCAGATGGTCAGCAGTCCTTTTGTTAACAACTCTTGCCCTTTGCATCCGTGCCTTGGCTCCACAGCTCAGGGTAAGGTGACCACCAGTAGTTTAGGGTGATCCCTTCGAGCGGGGAATCTGGCATTCTTGTAGCCCAACGGGGTTAACGACATTCCATTACTTTTTTTGTGATGTAATTTTCAAGCGTCGTGCGTTACACTGTTTCGTTACGATTATGGCCCAGTGCATCCGATTTCAACAGCCATTTATGTCAGGTTTATTTCCTTAGCCTTTTACTGTCCCCATCCGACCTGCAAGGCAGTAGTATAGTCACTCCATTTGACTGATCTCCACAAAATAAGTAGAGATTCGTTAACGTCAGTATTTGAGTCGCCATCTTGGCAAGGGAAGATCACTCTTCACATATGTTGACGCTTCTTATTTTCTCTTGAACGTGATTTCTAGATATTTCCCGGTGCAAGGGAAACACTTCTCGCTTTCTTTATTCGCAGTTTGACATCAGTGTCTGTCCCTCCAAATTTGTCTAGTTTACTGCCAAGACTCGTACATGCATGAGTTCACAATTCGCTTTCTCTGGATCGCATCACAAGCCGCCTTAATAATGGACTTTCTTCCGTCTTGGATGGCTGAGCTGAATTACCTGAAATATTTCGTTGAATGACTTGTTGAAGATTTTTTGGCATAAAGTTACTATAGATTGGGATAGCCAGGCCCATGCCCAACCCTCCTTAGTCACTTCTACGATATGCCTGCTATGGCACAGTGTTCCTAGTCTCTCCTCCCCTTTCTGGTCCCTGTAGCATAATAGGCATATGAACAGGACTGCATAGAACATTGAATTTTAAAGTCGGTGATAGTTTAAGAAGAGCACAGACCAACGTCGAAGAACATTTATTAGGCTATTGTTACTGTGATTTTTGCCTATATTTTATAGACGTCAACCTGTTTGATTTTGTTTGATGATCTAAGAGAGATAACTGTCTATTAACTTTTCAGTAACAGGTTAGATTAGTGTTTATCTTCTCTTGTCATATTCTCCTATCCTTATAAGGATCGATGTTGACCTGGTTCGAGGAAATGTCTTAAATAGTTGGCATTCCTTAAGACGCTATCTACATGTCCATATAAGGAGCGGTTTACCTCGCTTTTCGGGGGAACGCTCTGGACGGTATTAGTTTTACTCAGGACTGTGCTTATTGCACATGCGCAAAGTTTTTGGGCGCGGATCGAGAGACTTCCGATCTGGGAGTCGACCTGAGTTTTTTGTGCGGACAGGAGGTCCGGAGATTTTTCTCTGCTGTAATATTGGGGAGGAGATGTCCTCTGTGTGACTAAGATGACAGTGATTTCCCCCAAGTTTATTCGATACGCCAAGGATGGCGAGTGTTGTTTTTCTGGTGATTTTTTCTAGGATTTCAAGGTAAAATACACATTTTAAATCTTCTCGTTATGCCTTGATATGCAGATTAGGTGTTGTCTGCATATAAGAGAGATTGACAATTTTGAGGCGACATTTTTGCTAGCAGAGTTATAGATGATATGATATGCAGAGCCCACTATATGTGCTCCTTATAGAAACCAAGACTAATACGTCTTATTTGATGAAAGAAACTCAGAGAAGATAGTACTATTTTGGAACCCGCTACTCAGGCGGTATGATTGGCGTGGACTGATATGCCTTGCTATCAAGTGATAACACAGAGGTTAACTTGTCATAGAGACCCGCTACGTTGCGGCCTAATTTAGTCGCCATAAAAGCCCGCTACTAGCGGCCTGTATTTTTTTCGCCAGAAGAGGTTCCTGTCAGATGATGTCAGAGGAACCATAGATTATTGTCAAATAATTGAGAGACCGCCCTTTTCTGTGCGGCATGTCTACTTGTGGTAACTGACGCGTTTAGTCAGCTATACCTGGGCTACAATACAATCAGAACATAGATTGACAGTTATTAACGTTCTGTTGTATAAGATGTTCAAGATGTATGGATATCAGATGTCGTCAACCATTACCATGTATGTGATGTTTCGCAACCTTCTCAATTGACTGTACCTGTGATGTCAGCGTATGTCTCGTAATAAATGATTGAAATGTCATCAGTCGTTAGTCAACACCTAATTGACTTCTACATGTGATTGAGTGAGTGTCCTGTGAACTTATCAAGATCCTTTACACATTCGCGTCTACTGTATAACCTGATGTCTACACACTCACACATCCCATCAAGCTGCATACATCTACGAGTACTACACATTTGACTGTCTGTATGGCGTTTGAGTTAGTGTCAACATTGCATCTTGTCAGCGCCCCAACATTTGGTGACCTGACCCAAATAAAATACACCGCAACAAGATTGATGGATAGGATGACCCTTTAACTACATTCTCGATGTGCCTTTAACATTGTGGTGGTAACAGCTATGCTACCTAGTCGTCAACAATTTCCATTGCAAGTATCAACTACATGAAAAACTATCTATCGTGTCTGGTGATCATGGGGCGTACGTCTAGTATTGTTTTACAAATTGGTAGTCCTTGTACGCGCCATATGCAGTCTGTCAACCTTGTATTTTCTGTAATTAAGCATTGGTGACGGGTAAATACTTGTTTTACTGTGCTAAGAAAAATTATTCATCTTGAAGATAGATTTGCTTCCTGATTAATGAAACTGAGCGTCTTTGTCTAAAAAAGACCTGTCTAACGTAAATTGATGAAAGTGCTTTCAAAGCAGCTATAAAGTGAGCTAATTCGATTTTTACAGCAAAATGTCAGTGTTGCGTGCATATTTTGACGCACATATTACAAAAATCGATATGGCTATTTAATATGGAAAAAATATAGACATTCATTCATTTGTGTATGAAAATGCTGTCTATGGTAAAAGCGAGAGAATCCATGTTTGATTCACACTTTTGATTATAGGAGTAATCGTTCTTGATATTGATCCGGCGCATGGATTGCTCTTACGGTTGTACTTATTTTTTAGGGCCAGAAAATATATTAATTTGCTTATTATGTTTATGGCCTGAATTCATATGTATTACATATTATTAGTACAAGTAGAATCAGTCCTATATTGTATATTTTGGATGGGTAGGCGGGACTAGATTCTTATTATTCCGGTCTAGCGGAAGTATGAGTTGTCTTGACAAGTCGTGATGAGTTCCGATGTACCGTGATAATGGCTGGTACGCACTTTTCAAAGGGCTGGTAAATTTATTTCTTGGAAAAACATTGAGAGGCAACTGCGTAATGACCTAAATTAATCCTAACATTAATTATACTGCGTTACCAAAACGAACGAACAGATGGACTCAAAAGAAAGAGAGAGGGGAGAATAAAATCAGGGCTGCAAAAAATCAGGAACGCATGCAACACGCGTCGCGCGATACACAAATGCTGCCATCACGCGTGTAAGACTACATGCACTAACTTTTTTTTTCGACGGACAGTGATAAAATACATTACCCTTCCCAGAGTTAGGTTTTAAAATCACAAAAAACGCTTATTAGGAAAGATAACAATAGATGGGTTTACGTTTGAAAACATTACAGTACCCAGACAGCACATCTTCGAAACAGGAGAGTAGAAAATTGCATATTTTGAACGCAGCCACGTAGCTCTTTTAAATTTGGATATTTTGGTTCCTTAGGGCTTGCTGACAAAGAATATGTAAAACGTTACGCAAATAGTCCAGGAATTAATAAATTATAACCAAAATAAAATAGTGGGGATGCCTGACAGCATGAAAATCATTTCTGCTCATAAAATTTTTTTATAACGTGTTTGAAAAAACCTTACGTTACAGAAATAGCCTACCATGTAAACTCCAAATTGATTGGAGCGCAACAAATGAAAGACTAACCACGATTGGTCGGGCTATAAATACTATCTTTCGTTGTTAGGGGAGACGTGGAAAGGTAACATTTTTTCAAACACTTGTCGAAACGTGGCTCATTGGCTAGACTCGCTGATATACTCACTTAGGAGCGTTAGTTCGAGACCACTAGTGCAAATAAGCTTGATAAAGCAACAGTGCGTTGAAGCCAGCTCATATTTTTGCTAAATAAAAGCCTGGAACATAAGCAGATGGGAATTTGTGCCAGAATTCATTGCTAATCAACGTATCTGTGTTTATTTCCATGAAATTGTGGTAAGCTTGAAACATTCAGTATCTTTTAATGAAAATTGAATGTGAATTGTTAATTTATGCCTGTATATATGTGTAGTTCAGTAGCAAACATGATGTAAAGCCTATAATGCTCCAGCCTGAACAGAAGGTGTCGGAGGAAAGTAAAACTGCATGGAAGGGCCAAACAGTACACTGACACCTAGATTATTGATTAGACAGAAATAATGCTGGAAGTGCAGAGGCGTGGTAACCATTAAGGAGGTTAATACTGGTATAAAGTATTTCAGATGAAGCTGACAGTTGGCCTAACGCTCTGAACTCAATGTTTGTGATGTATTGTGCTCAGTGTAGAACTAGAGTATCAATTAGTTATGAGGTAGAAGGTACATCCTTCTTGTTTCAGGGACCGTGGTCTTGATGGTATTGAGCAGCACCTGGTCAGAGCTTTGCTGAATCCAGAGTCGGACAGCATACTCCTTGGTCCATTTAGCTATCAGTGAGGTGTCTCCAGAGCCCAGGGGAGAAATCGAGCAGAGTAGTCTTTTCCTGCCGCCATCACGCAAGATAAGCTGATGTGGCCAGCTGAGCTCAACATTATGTACCCCCATCTTAAAATGACTTTGTAAAAATAACATTAAGAGGGGAATTTAATTGTTTTAATATCAGGAACTGAGAACATCTCCAATACTAGTTCCAATAAAGACAAACTATTGAAGTCATGATGACAAATACCAACAGAGCTTGAACAAAACAAAACCAGTATTACCTCATATTGCTACTACACAACTGACACACATAGGATACTTTTAATAATATATGTCACTACAATATTCATATTGATAAATTCTGTACATATAACTTGTAATTAAAATTGATTGTGATTCCTGGTTCCCTTTGTATTTGAATCAGGACACATATTCATTCATGACAGCAATGAATACATATTGTTATTTGAAAAGTTATCAGTGACTCCTTTAAGATATCCTTGTAGAGTGCTTTATGTATGTGAGTGTCACAGTGTTGTCAAGTGTAGTGGAATAAATTAAATTGTTTATCTGTCTGTTGTTGTGACTTACACTTCATCATACACATACCCTAGACACATAACGTAGTCATCACACTATTCCAGAATAATTCTGACTGAGATATATATATGTGGCAGCAAGTAAGGTTATCTATAATACACTACTCTTAATAGATATAGATACCTTCACAGCTGATCTCAGTCAGTACACTAATCCCCTATAAATATTTATAACATCCCACTTCACCACATATATTGGGGTCTCGCTCTTGGGATTTTGAATCTTTCCCTATTAAAAATATTGGGGGTAATTCACTTCAGGGAATATAAAAATTAAAAGGTATCCTTGGGTGGAATTAAATAAGGTTGAGCTCACGGTGCCTGTGTTGTCCATTAAATATATTTAGAGATTAAATTGTTGGTTAGACATTGTATAAATTTACCTGATAGACAATGGCGGACCTGGCCAAGTTTCGATCTGCTGCTGTTCAGACTGCAAAAGAGTTAGGATTAGATGGGCAAGTTATGGTTGCCTATGTCACTACGGAATGTGACAAATTTATTGAACGCGAAGAAAGAAGGTTTGAAGCCGAAAGAAAGTTAGAGGCTGAAAGGGAAATTACGAAGTTACAATTTGAAGCTGAGGCTGAACTAAAGTTGCAGATTGAGGCTGAGCTGACTAAGAGGTTTAAAGATTGAGCTGAAAGAAAGAGAAAAATTGGCTGCAGAAAAAGAAAGAAAAAATTAGCTGCAGAAAAGAAAGAAAGAAATTAGCTGCAGAAAGGAAGAAAAAAATTAGCTGCAGAAAGGGAAGCAGAAAAAAAAGAGAAAAGATTACAAAGGGAACATGATTTTACGTTACTAAGGAGTTTGAGTTTCAAGGCCATGCTCCTGAAAATGGTGCCAGTCCCTTTGCCTCTGATGCCACTGCTAGCCAAGGAGCCTCAACCTCAGCTATGAATTTTCATTTAGATCATTTTGTTGAGAAAGACGATGATATAGAGAGCTACCTAAATAGGTATGAACTATTAGCTACCACGTATGGGTTAGAGAGAGAAAGGTGGAGCTTAAAGTTATCTCAAGGACTTCGTGGGGCAGCTTATGAAGTTTTTGCAAAAATGAGCAGAGGTGATCAGGAAAATTATGACATGCTAAAGCAGGCTCTTTTGTTAAAATATGAAAAGAATGCAGAATTTTATAGGAAAAAATTTAGGAATGCTAAACTACTGTCAGGTGAAACCTATCACCAGTTCTCTGCACGAATAGAGACATACTTGGAGAAATGGACTTCTCTGGGGAAAACCCAAGATCTTAGGAAATGGTCCTTATAGAGCAATTAAGAGAGTCCATGGCTCCAGACCTGAGAAAGTTTCTCATGGAACAAGGTGCAGAGAGGCTGGGTGAGTTGCTAAATGTTGCTGAAAGGTATCAAGCAGCTCAAGCAGAGGTAACAGGTAATAAAAAGAAACAAGTGGATAACTTTAGGGCACCACAGAACTTTAATAAATTTGATCCTTAGGATCAAAATAAAGGTAAGCACCAATTTGATAGGCCACGGTATGAAAATAAAAATAAATTCCCACAATTCGATGAAAGGAAATATGATGAAAGAAAATCTTTCAACCAAGGAAAAAGGTGGTGTAAAAATTGTCAGATGGACAATCATGACACTGACCGGTGCAGAAGGAAACCTGTGTATATGGCAACCCTTCAGGTCAGGTCGACCTCAAGACAGGAGGAGGATATTATGTTAGATACCACTCCAGAAGAGATGAGGAAGGCACAGGCTGGGGATAAAACACTCAGCCTTGTTTCAGAAAATTGTCAACTTGTCATACAACTCCAGGCAAGGGAGATTTTTACATGAAAAACAAGTTGATGTATAGGAAGACTGGAGCTAGATCCAAAGGTCAGGGACAGCTGGTTCTTCCTAAAAGATATAGGGCAGACTTAATAAGGAGCCTACATGTGAAACCAGATGGGGACCATGAGAAGATAGGTACCATCATTCAAAAGGTGGCTCACAATTATTATTGGCCCAAAGCAAGATGGGACATTGAGAATTTTGTAGAAAGGTGTAGCATAGCACATGAGGGAACACCCACAAGTGGGAACATGGATCAGGACCTGGACACGCCACGGGGCAAAATTAGGCCTGCTAATAAAAAGAAAAATAGATTTGATAAAGTGGACCAAATGGAATGGGAAGCCTCTTTTCACGGACAAGCTTCACTTAACTGTTTTACAATGGCCACTATGCGGAGAGTGCAAAAAGATGTCTTACCCCAGGATAAGCCGACAATCCCTCAATCGGACTTAAACAAACTGGAGGAAGAGAATGTAGAGAGGAAATCTCTCATCAAGAATTTTAAGTGGGGAGAAAGCCCCAAAAGAAAAATTGGTAGCGGTCGTTTTGTGAATGATAATTCTGGGAAGAAAAATCATCACTATAAAGCTTCGAGTGGAAGAGACCATACCGGTGCATGGACAAATAGGTCCACACAATTAAAGGTCCATATGTAGCTTTGTTAAGAACGTGGACTGATGAAAAGGCAGAGGAAAACATTACATCTTCATACCAATATGTGAATGAGCTGACCACTCGTTTAAAAACTGGCTGGAAACTTGCCAATGAAAATTTGAAACAAGCCAGGAAGAAACATGCTGCCTATTATAACAGGAAGGCGAAAGACAGAAATTTGGCTGTGGGAGAGAAAGTACTGCTTCTTTTGCCCGGGAGTCAGAATAAGTTACAAATTGGATGGCAGGGTCCATATACATTCTAGAGAAGGTGTCTAGAACAAATTATAAGATAGATAAGAAGGGGAAAGAAAAAATCTATCATGTGAATCTCCTGAAGAAATATTTGGAAAGAGAACATCAGGAAGAGACACACTTGTTGACCTTGTCCATCGCCATGGAGATGAAAAAGGAACCACTTTCATCATTTGAATATCCATTACACCCCTGTGAGACAGCAGCACAGGTGAAAATCATACACATTTAACGAAAACTCAGAAAGAGAGAGTGCAACAGGTTCTAAATAATCATGCAGAGGTGTTAACAGACCGACCAGGGCATACAAACCTATTGGAATATGATATGAAACTAATAGACCCCACACCTGTCTGTATGAAACCATATTCGATTCCGTTTGCTAAGGAGAAAGCTTTGAAGGAAGAGATAGACTATCTATTGAAGGAAGGAATTATTTCGCACAGTGAATCTTCGTATAGTTCCGGTGTTGTACTCTTAAGGAAGCCCTCTGGAGAACATAGACTCTGTATAGATTACAGGACTGAATGCTATTACAGAAGGACAGGTGGATCCATTGCCGGATACAAATCAGCTGTTTGCCAGACTAAATAAAGCTAAATATTTCTCAAAAGTGGATCTGAGTAAAGGATACTATCAGATTCCAGTAAAGCCTGAGGTTAGACCATACCTAGCTTTTAGTACCTCAGAAGGACACTATGAGTTCAATAGATTGCCATTTGGATTGAAGAATGCGCCTAGTGTCTTCTCTAGAATGATGAGAAAATTATTGGATCCTCTGAATAATCCCTGTATAACAAATTTTATGGATGATATCCTTATAGCAACAGAAACATTTGAGGAACACATTGACTCTCTGAACATGCTGTTTGATCGACTTAGGGAGGCAAATTTAACAGCCCGACCAACAAAATGTTGCGTTGGATGTAAAGAATTGGAATTTTTGGGACACACAGTTTATCAGGGAAACATGACCCCTGACCCAAAGAATTTAGAGAAACTACAGAAAGCCCCGAGACCACAAACCAAGAAGGACGTGAGATCCTTTGTCTCATTATGTGGTTTCTACCAGAAGTATATCAAAAACTTTAATTCCATGTGCACCGTTAACTGAATTGACACGTAAAGGACATCCAGATCGCATTACATGGACACCACAATGTGAAATGACTTACCAAGAATTGAAGGAAAAGCTCACAAGTAAACCCATTTTGAAATTACCTGACTTAAGTCAAGAATTCATAGTAAGGACGGATGCAAGTAATATTGGGTTAGGTGCAACTCTACTACAGAAATCAGATGCATTGGATGGGGAATTAAGCCCAGTGGCATATGCTAGCAGAAAGTTGAATAAAGCTGAAATCAACTACTCAACTAGCGAAAAAGAATGTCTTGCAGTAATATGGGCGATAAAGAAATTCAATATTTATCTATATGGGAAGGCATTTAAGTTGCAAACAGACCACAAACCTTTATCGTTTCTAGCACAGGCTAGGCATGAGAACTCCAGGTTACTCCGATGGTCTTTACTTTTGGCTCCATATAATTTAGCATTGAGTATATATCTGGAAAAACCAATTTGGGAGCGGATTTTTTAAGCCGCCATCCGTGTGATGAGAATCACCGTAAACCCCAGAAATAATAATAAATTTCTCTATGTGTATATAGAATAAAGGACTGACATATAATGTCTGTTTTAAGAGGGGAGGTGTCGTGGAATATTCTAATCCACATATATAAATTATTAGGTAAATATGAAGCCTAACAAATAAAATTAATAAAGAAAAGAGCAATGGTAAAATAACAGTGCTGTCACAAAGAGGTACTCGAAATCCCCCTTGTTTTCTGCTTCGTCTGCAAATTGTAACGCTTTCACGTTGATAGTAAAAGCTTACTGTATTATTACCCGCTTTCTTCAATGAAACGTGTGCTGTATTTCTTGGAAAAACATTGAGAGGCAGACTGCGTAATGACCTAAATTAATCCTAACATTAATTATACTGCGTTACCAAAACGAACGAACAGATGGACTCAAATAGAAAGAGAGAGGGGCGAATAAAATCAGGAACGCATGCAAAATTAAACACGCGTCTCGCTATTAATGCCACCCCCAACAAGCGTAACGCGATACACAATTACTACTATCACGCGTGTAAGGCTACATGCACTAATTTTTTTTCAGACGGACAGTGATAAAATACACTACCCTTTCCCAGAGTTAGGTTTTAAAATCATAAAAAACGCTTATTAGGAAAGATAACAATAGATGGGTTTACGTTTGAAAACATTACAGTACCCAGACAGCACATCTTCGAAACAGGAGCTAGAAGAAATTGCATATTTTGAACGCAGCCACGTAGCTCTTTTAAATTTGGATATTTGGGTTCCTTAGGGCTTGCTGACAAAGAATATGTAAAACGTTACGCAAATAGTCCAGGAATTAATAAATTATAACCAAAATAAAATAGTGGGGATGCCTGACAACATGGAATCATTTCTGCTCATAAAATTTTTTTATAACGTGTTTGAAAAAAACCTTACGTTACAGAAATAGCCTACCATGTAAACTCCAAATTGATTGGAGCGCAACAAATGAAAGACTAACCACGATTGGTCGGGCTATAAATACTATCTATCGTTGTTAGGGGAGACGTGGAAAGGTAACATTTTTTCAAACACTTGTCGAAACGTGGCTCCATTGGCTAGACTCGCTGATATACTCACTTAGGAGCGTTAGTTCGAGACCACTAGTGCAAATAAGCTTGATAAAGCAACAGTGCGTTGAAGCCAGCTCATATTTTGCTAAATAAAAGCCTGGAACATAAGCAGATGGGAATTTGTGCCAGTAATTGTGCCAGAATTCATTGCTAATCAACGTATCTGTGTTTTGTTTCCATGAATTGTGGTAAGCTTGAAACATTCAGTATCTTTTAATGAAAATTGAATGTGAATTGTTAATTTATGCCTGTATATATATGTGTAGTTCAGTAGCAAACATGATGTAAAGCCTATAATGCTCCAGCCTGAACAGAAGGTGTCGGAGGAAAGTAAAACTGCATGGAATGGCCAAACAGTACACTGACACCTAGATATTGATTAGACAGAAATAATGCTGGAAGTGCAGAGGCGTAGTAACCATTAAGGAGGTAAATACTGGTATAAAGTATTTCAGATGAAGCTGACAGTTGGCCTAACGCTCTGAACTCAATGTTTGTGATGTATTGTGATCAGTGTAAAAAGAGAGTATAAATTAGTTATGAAGTAGAAGGTACATCCTTCTTGTTTACAGGGACCGTGGTCTTGATGGTATTGAGCAGCACCTGGTCAGAGCTTTGCTGAATCCAGAGTCGGACAGCATACTCCTTGGTCCATTTAGCTATCAGTGAGGTGTCTCCAGAGCCCAGGGGAGAAATTGAGCAGAGGAGTCTTCCTGCCGCCATCACGCAAGATAAGCTGATGTGGCCAGCTGAGCTCAACATTATGTACCCCCATCTTAAAATAACATTGTAACATAAACTTAAGAGGGGAAGTAAATTGTTTTAATATCAGGAACTGAGAACATCTCCAATACTAGTTCCAATAAGACAAACTATTGAAGTCATGATGACAAATACCAACAGAGCTTGAACAAAACAAAACCAGTATTACCTCATATTACTACTACACAACTGACACACATAGGATATTTGTAATAATATATGTCACTACAATATTCATATTAATACATTCTGTACATAACTTGTAATTAAAATTGATTGTGATTCCTGGTTCCTTTGTATTTGAATCAGGACACACCTATTCATTCATGACAGCAATGAATACATATTGTTATTTGAAAAGTTATCAGTGACTTCTTTAAGATATCCTTGTAGAGTGTTTTATGTATGTGAGTGTCACAGTGTTGTCAAGTGTAGTGGAATAAATTAAATTGTTTATCTGTCTGTTGTTGTTTTGACTTACACTTCAACATACACATACCCTAGACATATAACGTAGTCATCACACTATTCCAGAATAATTCTGACTGAGATATATATATATGTGGCAGCAAGTAAGGTTATCTATAATACACTACTCTCATTAGATATAGATACCTTCACAGCTGATCTCAGTCAGTACACTAAGTCCCCCTATAAATATTTATAACATCCCACTTCACCACAGGAACATTGTGCTTCGTATCGCTAGGGTCGTGTTTTGTATCGACAAAGATGACAGACTTTCCTACAGCGGTTATGGCTACGTGAATTAACCTGATCATCGTAGAGCTGTATGGGAACATTTATGAAATCAGTTATATACCCATTATAAATTAACTCTGGCTTATATTCTCCTTCCTATGAATGAGTGAACGACAACTCAGGGAGGCAGCCATGTTAGATTTCGGTCATCATATGTTTTGATCACTGCCAAGAGAACAGATGATTTATCCTATTATCGGACAGTGACAGGGAGATCTCAATCTTGCTAGAAACCCCTCTTTCGTGGTTTCATAATATATGCTACAAACTATGGACGTCAAGTAACCTTAGTTATTTGCCGATCTGCCTTCACTGACGCGTTTAGTCAGATAGGGGAATGCGGCCATAATATATCATGACATTGAACTTTTGATGTACTGCCCATTATTTCTGAATGTGTCATGACTTCAGATCTGCTATGTATACCTACAAATTGATATGTCAACATACCATGATGTACTCGTATGTCCCAGTGTGTACGTCTGAATAAATTGAGTAAACAAAGATTCCAGCAGTTGCATTGGTGCCTTGTGGACACATGTGTATGAGTGGTTATATTGGTCAGCACACGAACAGTACACCATTCGCGGTAATCACACTCTACACTTCTACTTCATTCATACACCATCCTGCGTCGGTTGGAGTGACAAAGTTTAGGGCCTGCTTCCCCTGGAGCCTTTGCCTTCCCTAACTCAGGACTAGGGTGAGTTACCCATTTACAGCTGGGTAGACTGGGGGCATGCCTGATCTCAACAACACACCACTCTTCCTTACAGAGCATACAGACTGACACTTTACAGAGTGGAAAGGACAATATACAAACTTTACAGTCAGCCATAATGAATGTAAGAGAATCCAGGTACTGAGAAACTAGTGCACAGATAGAACTGACACTATTAATGTGTTCTCATCTCAGTACATAACTGGTGTGGAAAAGCCAGTCTGCCTATCTATCTATCTATCTATCTATCTATCTATCTATCTATCTATCTATCTATCTATCTATCTATCTATCTATCTATCTATCTATCTATCTATCTATCTATCTATCTATCTATCTATCTATCTATCTATCTATCTATCTATCTATCTATCTATCTATCTATCTATCTATCTATCTATCTATCTATCTATCTATCTATCTATCTATCTATCTATCTATCTATCTATCTATCTATCTATCTATCTATCTATCTATCTATCTATCTATCTATCTCCGACCTCTGTCTGCCGCCAACATGGACAGACGTGTTTCGATCGCCTCTCACATTTCGCAGTATAAACGCAGGAAGTTTAAGTCACATGTCATGGATATTTATATCAGTGTATTGGTTTTTAGACGGTGACATTTTTAAACGTGATATTATATTAATTTAATATGTAACATTTTATAGAATACCGGTGAAATGTTGTCGCGAGAGGTTTAGATGTTATAAAGAATAAGATTTCCTGGACATAAAGGTGTATCAGATGATACCAGGACAATGCCAGATAGGAGTCAGGTCTTATCAGTAATACCCCCTTCTCTGAAGAGAGTAAAGGTGTATAGACACAAAGGTAGGGTCAAGCTATGTAAGTTCCCAGAGAAGATGCTGATGTAGTACTCTGAGTCCCTAACTGCTACCTCTCCTGATCCGCCTCTGTGATTATGGTATTTAATATGTTTCTGACTCTGCTAGGGGTAATTTATATAACTATTTATTGACCAACAAGAACTGTAATTCAACTTAAAGAATCTAAGAAAGTCTTCTGGTGAATATTTACAATTTAATTAAACAGTTTCTCTTTTCTGTTTGAAAAGTGTTAAACTCAAATATTTTACAACATTAAATAAATAATAATAGTTAACAAATGGTTTTCTCTTGGGTCAAAATGTCTATCATCTTGTAGACAACTTTTGCTTGCTTGATCATTCCTTTGTAGAATTGTTTATTATTATTACTATAAGTTTATAGAAACACTATACTAGTTTGGTCATCACAAACTGGATGAAGTTATGTCTTTATTGAGTCTGGATAAGCTGCAGAGTTGCCTTAAGCAACTTATCTTGGTCACTGCAGATGGCTCCCTTATATGCTGGATATAAAATTCAGATGAACTCGTTCCAGTAGTTACAAACGTGATGACGGGCCTGCTATCACCAACTGGCACTGCATTCTTTGCAACTTTTGTAAGAGCAGCCTCTTTTGATTTGGAGACTTTTGGTTAAAGGATTAAACCTGCAATGAATTCAAACGCAATCCCTGTATTTTTCTATCTATATCCCTCTTATGACACAGATGGGGACGATAGACAGTTTCAGATAAGCGTGCTAGCAGATGCACAAGATATAGTATAGTATCAACAATCATTTTAATTCCACGTGATCACAATTTACTTCTACCTTCTTAATTATAAGTATTTTCCCATGATTCCGCCTCCATACAATAATTTGCCTGTGAGTAAAATTATTAAATAATATGTCAAACGATACTGTGAATCAATCCCTTTCATCCTTCTTTATTTTCCTGGTAGGTGTCTCATTCTATTCAAGAAATACTTCTTTAAATACCTTTCCCAACTTACAGACACAATTAGCCATCTTTCTCAATATATTAAATATTTCCGAAGGCGGGATTTGCTTCTAGAAGTACACATGAGCCTGTAAGTTTCATCAGAAGACACAGTCCATTCCTAACACATCTTATACACATTGTATCGCACAGTTGGATTAATCAATATAATTACACACAATTATATATATATATATATATATATATATATATATATATATATATATATATATATATATATATATATATATATAAAAATATAAATATATATAAATATATATATATAAATAAATATATATATATATATATATATATATATATATATATATATATATATATATATATTTATTTATATTTATATATTTATAAATATTTATATGTTTATATATTTATTCGTTCTTACCCTCAGGTACACACACAGACTAGCCCTCAATGGGTGATTAACGTCTGCTAACAAGTGCAGAAGGCAAACGCTGGCATTAATATATGCACTGCTTTCTCCGCTCTCTATGTTTTTCAAATCGTGACTGACCGAAGTTTGTTAGACAAGTCTATTTATAGTCTGACCTCTGACGTAAGAGGTGAAATCCCTCTAGGAATGCAATAACTATCCTAAAATGTGGGTACCGTTTGGCCTTTTGTACAATGTAGGAAAACTACTTTTTTAATTTTCTCCGTTATTCCTGATGCGATTTTAGTCAATTAAAGCTTACCTTATACTTCGAATTAGGCTTTACATATCTATATAATAATCTTTTTGGTTACTACTCGCATTTTCTGTTATGCATAGTTTAAACAGCTAAACTTAGGCCAACCTGAAGCTTCGAATACATTTAACGTAAGATTTCTCCCGTCCTATATTATTATTAGTAAAAGTATTACTACTGACGGGTAGAGTAACATCCCTAATATTGTTTTGATAACCTCTGCCAAGTTGTACTTCTTCTATACTTCTGTAGTAAAATTCCGAAGTTAATCATGTTACACAAAATAGGGTCTGGTCATCTTTATTCTCCCAGCAGTTGTAAACACGAGATCAAAAAAAGCGTTTTCATAGGTCGGTGTATCATATCTTTTTACAATGTATGGTGCACGGTAAGGTCAGAATATTTAGAATTCGTGATGTGAGACAGACGTCATTTCACGACAAATGTGTATCAGTTTTTTTTCTCTATGTTATTGGAGGATATTAGCAACAATGACCACATGACTCATCCGATTGTGACCTTCGCCAAAGCAAGAGGTCAGTTGGTCAAGCGTTGTTGTCCAGCATCACTGTGACGTAGAGTATGAAAATTGAAGTCCCTGACTCGATGGATGATAAAGGATAGTAGCCTCGAATAGCATCGCAGCCTTTGGATTTGTGTGTAACACAATAGTCAACGTGGATTCCACGCGGGCTCATTAGCATGCACAATAGCAACGTGGAATCCTACAACGTGGGCTAATTAATATGTAGACAGTGCCATGCGTGCATCCAGGACATCGCTTTGTCTTAAAGGGGAGGTTAAACCACGCCTACTGCCCATCTCTAGAACGATTATAATCAAGCATTTCTCTACACCTTTCTGGCACCCCGTTTAGTAGGAGTTGCTAAAGCTTATCGGGAGAGCGGTTAACGATCAAAGGCAGTGGTGGTCCCCAGAACGGACGAAGCAGTTTCACGCCTTCGTTTAACACCTCAGTGCGAACCAGAGCAGAGTGCTCAAACCGCTCGCAGAACGAGACGAACGGGGAAAGTCAAAGCGGTAGATAGTTGGGTAATGGTGGCAGGGATGGCGGCGCAGAAACGCAGAATTCCCCTGATATCAAATAAGTTGTGACATTTCGCGTGTCCCCCTGATCCTTCAATTTTTTAATTATATATTGAGACCACTGAAGAATGCAGTTTATCGTTTGCGCCAGAGAGTCTAAATAAAGCACTAGCTTATAGAACAAGATTTCTCACGGATATCTTCTATATTGGAGGCTTACATTCATTCAGTTTGTGCCAGCGGTAATATATTAGTTTCAAGTGATCAGTGGTCTAGTTCTTTCATTTCTATTTCACTGGATTTTGTGTTAATTTAAATCTATTAAATAAACCCATCTCAAAAGTTTCTAGTTGTAAATTAAATGATATATCTATACGTTATTTCCCAATATAATAGATGCTTAAATTTATTTTGAAGCCGCTAATGGATTTATAACCAATTAATACAGTTTTGTTCTGTATACACGTGTGTTTTTAACCATTAGACTCGCGGAGAGTTTTTCTTAAATATATATAACTGAAAACGCTAGTGTTTAAAA